>CAWUFW010018166.1:0-232719 GCA_963921515.1 Calotriton arnoldi
GCAGGATGCTCAAGAATTTCTAATGCTAATGCTAGGACTATTAGATGAAGAAGATGCGAATATCAATGAATTATTTTGTTTAACTTATTAAATTTATGGAAACTACAAAGGTATGGAAAATATATCATAGTTATGCTTCAACGATGCAGAGTGGATGGTACTTAATTAGGAACTGAAATTGCAAACTTTAAAGCTGCACAAATTTCCATCTCAAAAAGAAGTTTTGCAACAATAGCAATCATTTTCATGAAGGAGTTAATATAACTTCAGGACACTACACAATATATTTAAGATGTCAAACAGGATGGACAGAGTGCAAGGGACATTCAAATCAAGATTACCCAAAAAGTTACCAAACTCATATCCGCTAGAACTGAAGCTCCAAGGAGAATCTAGGATAAGAAAATGTGTTATTGTGTTGACATATATATGCATTATGTGTTTTGGAGACATTATTCAGCCTATAGGGAGTATTGTCTACAGCATGCTGTTAGAAATGAAGGACTCTTTTTAACTGTGGGAAAGTAATTTATAAAACATTTGAGGACTACATTGTGTTACTACAGACAAAAAGTAAATCGAGGTACTATAATATCAGTTGCCTTAAGTTGCATGAGAAAATGCTCTACACCACTAAAAAAAAGGCCTCTTCTGTTTCTGCTACAGTAACTTCTATGTAGTACTATGTGTTATGTTTTCCATACATGGACTAAGAACATTTTAGACATCATTTGGCCTAACAGGGATGATGTTTATGAAAGGATATGCAACAATGAAGACTGCTTCATAATTGTTGGACATTTTGTACCAGATATAAAAATATGAGAAACAGTTTTAACATATAGTTGCTTTCGTTAAGGTAGTAACCTATCAGCAAGCCAGTATTAAAAAACTTGTAGTGAGTGCAATGCACAGTATGACATAGTTGTAATGATCTACTGTGGTCATTTGTTTTTTGTTTTTTTACAATCCATTGATTGTTGTTTCCCACTATTTAATGATGAGTCTTCATAAAAAGCACTATTGGAAGTGAACATATATGAAAGCTGAAAACAGGAAAAAACTGTAAAACATTTGTCAATGTTGAATTAAAGTTTTGGTTAAAAATATTGTATATTGTTTGGTTGCCTAGTGTTTGAAATGAAATTCTAATACGTTGTTGTCTGTTTCTATTTTTTCACAGTGGTTGGAGGTTGAGATATAATATGTGTGTCAAATCGCTAATCTAGTGATGGATTCATTGAGTTTCTACTCATGTACTCATTGCATCACCCAGGCGCAACAGTTGCACTTGTTCAATTATCCAGCCACTAACTAAGCAGACATCCAATCACTCAGGTACTGCATTTGAATTCATCTAATCTCCCAGGCACTACTCAGGCATTCATCCGATCACCCAGGTGCTACCGATGCACTATGCAATCACCCAGACACTATGTATGATCTCATTCATTTAATAAGGCACTACCCATGCACTCATCCACTCACCCAGGCACTACTCCTGGACTCATCCAATCATTCAAGCAGTACCCATGCACTTATCCAATCACCCAAGCACTATCCTCTGCATTTACCCAATCACGCAGGCGGTATCCATGCATTCACCCAATGACCCAGGCACTGTCCATGCATTCACCCAATCACCAAAGCACTAAACTTCCACACAACCAATGACCTAGGCACTATCTTTGTACTCATCAATTCACCCAGGCGCTACTCTTGCACTCATCATGTCACCTATGTGCTACCCACACACTCCTACAATCAACCAGGCACTACCCATGCACTAATCCAATCACCCAAGCAGTACCCATGCACTCATCCATTCACTCAGTCACTATCTATGCAATCTCCCAATCGCTTAGGCACTATCAATGCACTCATCCAATCACCCAGGCACTATCCACGCACTCACACAATCACCCAGGCACTACCCTTGCACTCATCCATTCACTCAGGTACTACCCATGCACTCATCCATTCACTGAGGCATTATGCTTGCACTCATCCATTCACTCAGGCACTATGCTTGTGTTCATCCATTTTCTCAGGCACTACCCATACACTCATCCAAGGACCCAGACACTACGCAGGCACTCATCCATTCACTTACACACTACTCATGCACTCGTCCATTCACCCAGGCACTAACCATTTACATATTGAATCACTCGGGCACTGCCCATGCACTCATCCAATCACCCAGGCACTACTCTTGCACTCATAGGATACGATAGGATAGGATATTTATTTATAAAGCGATTGAATGCTGTGGCATCTTGGCGCTGGGTGGATATGTGGAGGGACTGGGCCACCTAGCTCCAGAGATTTCGATTGAAGAAAACAGCCAAGTCTTTAGCGATTTCCTGAAAATCGACTGGTTGAATTGGAGTCGCATAATAGGTGGCAATTGATTCCATAACTTGGCTGCACAATAAGAGAGAGTCTGACCCCCCCACCTTGCTCTACGGATTTTTGGGGTGTGGATGAGGCCCGTGTATGTTGATCTGAGGGTTCTGATGGGGGAATACCATGAGAACACCTTCTAGATCTCCTCCGAGACCCCTCCGTATAGAGCTTTGTGCACCAGACAGAAGGCCTTAAATTCCACTCTTTGGTGGACAGGGAGCCAATGTAGCATCCTTATGCCAGCAGAGGTGGAATGGCCTTTCGGAATGTTTAACAACAGTCGGGCAGCTGCATTTTGCAAAGATTGTAATTTCCTCCTCTGAGACTTGTCAATACCCATAAAGAGCGCGTTACAATAGTCTAGTTTTTAAAGAAAGAGCGCTACTACAACAGCTCACCATTCACTGAGCCACTATGCATGTACTATGCAATCACCCAGACACTAACCATCCACATATCCATTCACTCATGCAATACCCATGCACTCATCCATTCACCCAGGCTCTATCCATGCTTTCATCCATTAACTCAGGCACTACCCATGCACTCACACATTTACTGAGGCATTACCCATGCACTCAGCCAATCTCTCAGGCACTACCCTTGCAATCATCCATTCACTCATGCACTACCCATGCACTCATCCATTTACTCAGGCACTTCCCATGCACTCATCCATTCACCCAGGTACTACTCATGTACACATCCAATCACCCAGGCACTACCCTTCTACTCATCCATTCACTCAGGCACTACCCATGCACTCATTTATTCACCGTGGCACTACCCATGCACTCATCCAATCACCCATGCACTACCCATGCACTTATTAATTCCCCCAACCATTATCCATGCACTCATCCATTCACTCTGGCACTACTGTTGCACTCATCCATTTACCCAGGTACAACCCATGCACACATGCATTCAACCAATCACTACCTTTGCACTCATCCGATCAGTCAGGCACTACTTATTCACTCATAGATTCACTTAGGCACCACTGCTGCACTCATTGTAACATCCATGCACCAGTTATGGACTCATTCAATCACCCATACACCAGTCATAAACTCATTCCAACATAGATACATATTTTATCTTTTTTAACTGTAAAAGGCGGTTCCAATAGGAACCTTTTTTCTTTCTCTTTTTTATACAAAAAATCTTCTTTTTGTAATAACAAAAATGGCAACTAGTACAGGAGGAGTTGAAAAAACATGCACTGAAAAATATGCAAAACATATAAAAGGGGAAAAGAATTAGCATGTATGCTGTTTTGCAGGATTGCGAATAGCTGTAAGACACTGCTCACCAGCACTTATAACAACACTACAGTCCATGCAGTACGTTGGTATTCTTGAAAACACTGGAGCCATATCTGTTGCAGTATGGATGATTGAATGGTATAACATGGATGTTGTCCCACATAAATATTTCTTGTTTGTCCCAATAGAGAGGGTCTTGTCGCAGATTGTGCATTGCACAAGTGTGGCAGCAGTTTTCAATTTCCATGATGGGATTTTGAAAACAATCCCATGCCACACTGGCTCTCTTTTGTGGAGGCTCCTCTTCTTCTCAATATTCAGTCTCCACCTCCTCCAAATCCTTGTCCTGTTGTTCTTGCTGCTGACCCCATCTCCTTCCTGTGTTGCAATTTTTTAACCAAAAAAGGCCAAAAACTCTCCACACAAAGATTGATCCACCTACTCAGAATAAAGTTCTAAGAAAGAAGATTCAAGAAGGAGGAGTGGGTGTGTACTTTCTATTGATTTTGCTGAAAAGTATATTATCCAATGATATTCCCAGTCATGTGATATTTGCTGTGACCGATATGTTCATGGTTACCGCTGTGAAGTGGAAATTCAAAATGAAAGTTTAAAGTAGTTTTCTTTAAAAATGGAAAGAAAAGCAGAACTTTCAATACTATAATAGTGAACAGTAATACTAAACTTGTTCACAATTCCTCTACATATACGTTTCAGAGTTGTTGAAAAACACGCACTATCCGCAATTACCGACGTCATTGCGACTTCCGCTGTCTTTGCGGAAAAGCAAAATAGTGTTTGAAGATGATTATTCTGGAAACTCACTGCAAAAATGAGTTTGAAAAGTACACTAATAAATCTCTACTGTTAAAAATACTGTAGAACATGTCTATTTATACATTTTTCACTTTGTACAAACAACGCGCTCTTCGCTGCTAACAACATCACAGTGATGACGTCGGTAGTTAAATTTTTTTTGTAAAGGTGGCTTTCTTCTAAATTGATCAAAGAAAGAAAACAATATTTTACTAACTATTTAGACTTAAACTTTATTCAAAAAATGACTTTAAGTGTATTTTTCAATATGTGAAATACATTTGCTCATCACAGATTCTCCACAGTAAATGCAACAATGCTGTGCCGACTCACAAAATTACTAAAAATAAAATCTCTTATTAATGTAATGTCTGACAAAGACCTACAAAATCCAAAAATGAGTGGTATATAATATAAATATAATACACAATACCCAATTATAGAAAGATAATACAAAAATCTTATTGGTCTTAATGGACGTTACAGTTAAGAAATCGAATTTAAAAAAACCTTAGAAACTGAAGAAAAAAAAAGGTTACAGGGATGTTATAGTTAAGAATTAGCGTTAAAGAAACCTTATAAATTCACTGACAAAAACAAAGGTTACAGGGACGTTATAGTTAGGCTGACATTTCACTTGTACAAAACCAGACAAATTCAACAGTTATAGTTAGCTGAGCTAACTATAACTCGCGCCCCCGCAATGCACTGCTTATGACCGCACATATTACATAACTGATGACATCTCAAATGAAATCACTGATGACATCACTGTTATAGTTAGGACCTAGTTTCCATAAGAAAAGCATTTTTTGACTTGGCTATAACTTTGGGGTTGTTTGAACAATCTGCAAGAAATTTCCCCCAAAAAGTGTTACATGGTTACTATTCTTCTGGAAAGTTTGGGACTGATCCATGCAGTGGGGACCAAGAATTTGGGTCGCAAAATAAGGTTGCGTTTGTAACTTTAAATCCCATAGGAATCTTTAGCCACACCTAGAGCCCGAACCTCTGAACGGACTTAACACCAAATTTGGCAAGGAGGTAGATGTTGCTTCAAGGAAGTGCTTTTTGCTTATTTGGTGTAAATCCATTCAGTAGTTGTTCAGAAATGTAAGTTTAAAACTATAGTGATATCTCTGGCTGTGGAAATTTAGCAGTGGTTTTGCGATGAATCACTAATGCACGCACCCACGGGAATGTGCTGATTGGCTGGACGCAATCTGAATAGAAATCTGCGCCCACCAGTTTATTTACAGGCAATGGCTCCCGGGGCTGAAAATCTGTGTGAAAGCCCACACAAGGGGTCAGGGTGGAGATACTCTGACCCCATGGTTGAGAAATGGGGGTGTTAGTGACACATGTTATGTGTCCAAAATTCATTTTTTCCGATATTCACAACGATGCCATGACTGCCAGTGTGTCCCCCCATGTACCACAGAGACATCACGACTCTCAACGTTGTTGCGTATATTGGTGGAAATAAAAAAATATATATCAATGAATCATTAATATGCATTTGGTATAGAGATATTGAGATATTGATCATTTTTTTTATAGAGTTATTTTTATAGTGATTTTTCTACTGTGATGGTTACAATTATTTATATAGTTATAATTTTTTAATGTGGTGGTGGCTATTGAACTCCTGCTTTTGCTTTCTGCTTTCACGACGTCGCCGCAATCTCCGGCCTCACCGCGAAAACAGGAAATAGGTTTTAGAGATGGTTGTTCTAGAAATACTCTAGAAAAACATAAGTTTAAAGTGTACAGTAATCAACCCCCTAGTCTGTAAAATACTGTAATATATGTGCATATATGTGTTTTCACTTTATGGAAAAAGCGCAATCGTCGTGGTTAACGACGTCATCGCGACGTCCCAAATAACTGCGCAAATGGAAAACAGGTCTGAAAGATGGTTTTTAAAAAAAATTATTGTAAAAATACGAGTTTAAACATGCTATGAAAGAAGTGTGTATATAGTGATGTGTAGTGCAATGTTCAGAATGTTTTTTTCTTATTAATATGTTTGGATGTGTTGGGTGCCGTTAAATGTCAGCTTTTGTTTTCCGTTTTCGCAACGTCTCCGCAGGGATCGCAATGTCGTCATAAAGATCCCCAAAAACTAAAGGAAAAAAACCCTTAGAAAAAAACTTCACAATATTTCGGGTACTAGGGTGGCTCTGACAAGAGCTGTTGCGTTGGTTGTGTGTATATGATTGCTATACATAAGACAGGATGCAGAGTTTCAGGTTACTTAGAAACACCCTGTTGCCTTCATCTGTAAAGTGCACTCCATAATTTCTATAAATTTCATGCATGTCAAAATGCAGATTGCTGTTATAGATACAGACCATGCCATGGTCTTGAGGAATGCAGAAACAGTTTTATTAAAATGTTACCTAGCTTTGTCAATCGGTGGATAGAATTGATTTGACCACTTCTATTTCTGTCTTTGGCATATATTAGAGTTCACCAAGACAGTATAAGGGAAAAGCGACATCAGTTATGAAGAGGTTTCTTTCATTAGGATTTCCAGCCCTACCCCATGCAACGTGCCTAGGTCATTGCCACCACAGTTCATGATCATGAGGTGAGAGCTTTAGAATCCTCAATGGATTTAACCAAAGCCAGCAAAAGAAAGTTTAACCCTCTCTGGCCAAACCAAAGAATCTGCACATTTGGCAAACCCAAGTCCCTGTCAATGCCTCTCTTTTTTGCAGTCTCTTTAGCCCAATAGATATAGCTGTGGGCCACAATCTATACTCTGAGCATTTTGAAGTGAAGAAGCAATAGTAGTCAGGAGAAGTCTGGAGCTGAGTGAGGTAGATTTCCAAAGGAAAAACGGTTAAAATAGAGGTGTTTTTTTTTTTAGAGATATATTTCATTGGATGCTGTCAGCATGAAAGTGAATAAAAGTATGTGGTGTGATGGCTGCCTTAGCAAGAAGTCTTATTATTGGCTGTTTTTGAAGAGAAGAAAGGAAATACAAACATGAATATGCTTTTGAATCTGTGGAGTAAAGTATACCTGCTGTATCTTATTTGGAAGCAGCATGTTCCTTCTAGAATATGCTGTGAACTTGTGACTTACTGGTTCCACTGCGTTGCTAGGTACACTGAGCTAAAACTCTATTGGGGGGGAGGGTGTTAAAGAGACATAACATTTGTTTTATAAGTTGAGGAGTGATGACACAATGTAAGTAATGGCAAGTTTTAATTTCCAACTCAGGACTATGTAATAAACTGTTGTGTAGTATTTAAAATTCTGAAAAATAAAGCTAGTTATAGGTTTGAACTCCTGTTTTGTTCACGATTACTCCACAATGATTGCAAAAACATTGTGAAAACACGCTGACACGACCCTTGTTTTGAAAGAGAGGGAAAGGGTTAACAGATGCAAACCATTCACAAGAGGAGATGCAGTAGTCTAAAATGAAAGACATGATTTCATATGCTGCCTTTCTCATGATGATAGAGTGAAAAGTTGAAGAGGTTGCCATTTTAGAGTTGCTTTGTATGAGAGTGGTGTACCATTATTGTGCTTAGTTTTTACAAATCTTAACAGTGTCAAAACTATCCAGAAAAAGCTAAAACAACAATATAATCTACAAACTTAATTCACTGGTATGCATATAAGTGTGTAATTATTTTGAAAATGTACATTAGAAATGAAGATGTGTTCGGGAGTTTGATTAAAAGGAGTATCACAGTGATGTGAAAAAATATATGAGATTAACTGTATCTATTAGAGGGTATGTGTTGAATGTTTTGTGAAGTAAGAGAAAAATGAATTAGTGCCTCTTTATTACATTGTGTATTTTATTGAAAAATTACTGTATAGTTTTGTGGAAAGTTGCAATGAGGAACGAAGAATGTTTTAAATGTGTAAACATCATGTGCAGAATAGACACATCTGTAATTTGCATTTTGGGAGTTATAGTACTTTTAGTAACATTATTAAACAGGAATGATGTAGTGAGAAATAAAAGATGAGAACATGTTGTCCGCCTGTATATGAATTCGAAATAAGTAATACTTGTTAGGTATGTATTGGGAAGTGTTTGTCAATGTGGTTTGTAACTTATTTGACCACTTTGCATGTGTTGAGATGGTGACATATGTTTTTGTGCTTGCACATAGCTATATATACCTTGGGACTTTGCAGTTTACCTTAAGATGCAGTGAGGTATATATTTTTGGAAAGATGGCTTGAAGGTGTACATCTATTAAGAAATTCCAAATATTTTTACATGGTGCTCTATGTTCAGTAAGGCTGATGAAAATGTCATTTATATGGTGAGGGTAGTGTTTTTCTTTAAACATGGTTTGTTTAAAATTGAGAACTATTAATAGTGCAGATTGCCTCAAGAGTTCTTGAGCTAGCTTCATTTTAAAGCGTACCTTTTGTTTGAGATATGCTGAATATATGTTTTAGAAGCAGAAGAAGTATTCGTGAAATTATGTAGGTATACAATTCACAAAAGGTTTTGTGCTTTGAAAAATTTCAAAATGTTGTTTTCCATTTTAGAAACTTACTGATGTATGTGCATGCTCAGTAACAAAGCAATGCATGTTTCTAGAGAGCCAGTATACAAATATATATCAAGTGTGATACATAGATTTCACTCATACTTAGCTTAGAAGAAATGCATGTATACAGTAAAACAGGTAGATTGATACTGACAAAAGGAGATAACCAATGAGCCAGAGATATAGTGACAACTGTTATGTATCTAACAGCAATGAATGTACTCTCTACGTAATTAGATGAGTGCATGAGTAGAGCCTGATTTTTTCATCTGTGGACGTATGTGCCTTAGTATTTCAATGACTGCATGGGTTGTAAGTGGGTGTTTAGATGGCTGCATAGGTTCTGCACAACATTTTATGATTGTATAGTTATAGCCTCGTAAATTTTGTGATAAATTTAAAAAAGTGTAGAAGAAGGAGAGATGCTTTGAAGAGGAAGCTTTTCATTTTTATTCTAAATAGAATGGAGACTTTTGACAAAATAGTGATGTGCATGAGGAGACAAAACCAGAAGAAAAGTTTAGTAAATAGAAGTAACTGTTTTACAGTTTTTAGTGCAGAATGGTTACATACTTCTTGTACAGAGCCTTTCTTTAATGAAGAAAGCTATATCCAGGATAACACATTAGTTCATGCTATTGATTAAAGAGGACGATGTTATGAAATGAAAAATGGTAGACCTATAGCAAAAGATGTGATTGTACTTAGAAATACAGAAGAAGTTATTGCAGAAGAGGTACAAGGAAGGTGTAGTCAGGGTACTGTATACAAATGGAATTGTAGTACTGTTTCTAGTATTAGACAGCAATCCATTGATATATTAAGAACATTCCTATGTATCTTTCCAAGGCAAAGGTTAAAACACAAATTAAATTATGCCACTCAACAATGCAAAATTTGGGTAGGAGGCTGTATTATGTGAAAACTCCTGCTTTATGTTTAGGAGAAATGACTAGAGCACGTTTGCATTGTAGTGTGGCATACGTAGAAACGTTTGTGGTGATGTGCAGTTTTGTTGCAGAACAAGACACATGTATTACAGTTTATAGTTTTAAAGAAGAGATTACAAAATGTAACACAGTGCTGTCTAAAAAACCAGAGTATGTTTTTATATGTTGTCAATGCACTTACTAGAAGATTTAATCACAGACTGTTGACCTATATTTTAAAAGTGAAAAAGTAAATAATGATAACTGGCAAAAGTTACCTGTGTATTTATTTGTAGAGGGATGTTTGACTTGTATATACTTCAAGTTAAATGTAAGTGGTATTGTAATAAATTAGAAGATAATAAAATGAACAACACATAGATATTAGATACCTATTTTGTAAGATACAAAATGGATGCTAATGTAGACAAACTATGAATGCCCAAAAATAAAACAAAATCAACATTTATTACTCTTTGCAGCATTGCAAAGGGCCATTATGGACTGCACTCCAGCACTCACTACAACTCCACAATCCATGCAGTAGGATACCATCGGGGAAAACTGTGGAGCCAAATCTTGAAGTTGAGATTGGACTTTTGAATGGACTCTCTGCTTTGGTGTTGTTGTGCTGTTATTGAAGTTGAGGGTCCTTCAGCTTTGAGTTGCCTTCTTGCTGCTCACTATGAACTCATCTTATGAAATGTGCAAAAAATATAAAAGGGGGAAAAAAATTACCATGCATGGTTTTTGGCAGCATTGCGAATAGCTGTAACACACTACTCACCAGCTTTTATAACAATACTACATAAAGTCCATGAAATATGTGGCCATTCTTCAAAACTCTGGTGCCATATCTATTGTACCAGTCTGTACCTCTGAGGGGACTTTCTTGGCGGGAATTATTTCTGCTGCCACTGATGTAGATGGTCCTCCAACTTCTTTCTGCTTGATCGGCAGTTGGAGATGTTTTCTGTGATAAGTTTTAAGATGGTATAGCATGAATGTCGTCCCACGTGAGTCCAAAAAAAGTCTCCAGCCAAAATCTACCACCTGCTCACAATAAACTTCTGGAAAAGAAGATTCAAGAAGGAGGAGTGAGTGTATACTTCCTATTTATTTTACTGAAAAGTATATTATCCAATGAGATTCCTTACTTTCCTGGTCATGTGATGTTTCCAGATTGTGCATTGCACTAGTTTTGCAGCATTTTCTAATTACCCATGAGTTTGGGTAACAATGGGTAGTTTGATGGGTGTTTGGTAGTTATTCTCTATTTGTGAGTTCAGTTGTTGAGTTAATTTTTTAAACTGTTCTTTTTTATAAATGTGTTATTAAAATAAAGTTAAACCAATATGTTACTAAACAGCTAGTCATTTGTATTTGCGAATATTGAAGTCATTGCGACCTCCGGTGTTACTGTGCAGAAGGAAAATGCATTTATGATTTAGTTATTTCAACAAATGAATACAAAGGGGAAAGTTAAATTAGTATCTTACTAAATAGCTACACTGAAACCTTATGTAAAATATGTCTATATATGTGTTTTACACTTTGCTCAAAACACCCGGTATTCGCAGTCTGACCTTGGCAATGGCACTCATAGAATCATACATGCACTACCTGTGCAATCATCTAGGATGTCATTTCTCCATCACTCTGCAAATGCGCCTCCTGACATAGATCTAGGATGAAGTCCCCTTGGCTATTGAGGGTATTTGGAGGTTAAGTATGCATCTTCTTACCTCCTGCAAGTTCCACACAGTCAGTTGTTAAAAGTTCTTTGGAGGCCACATCCTTTTCTGCACCACTCTGCAAACACATCTGGCACACTACTGGTTGGGGAATAAAGTTGTCTTGGATGCTAAAGGACCTTGGGGACCAAGAAGCCCTCCTGGTACTTTCTATAAGTCCTACTTAGAGGGATTTCTGGGAGCTGTTCAGAGGTCCCGCCCCTTTCCACACCATTCTGCAAAGAACATTGCTACTTAAAAAACCATGGAAATTAACTGAAAAAAACAAGGGTTACAGGGATGTTATAGTTAGGAAACAGGATTAAAAACACCTTAGATATTCACTGAAAAAACAAAGGCTACAGGGACATTATAGTTAGGCTGATATTTCACTCATACAAAACCACAGAAATTCAGCAGTTATAGTTAGCTGAGCTAACTATAGCTCATGCCCCCACAATCCTCTGCTTATGACCTCACTTAATACATCACTCATGACATGTCAGTAACATCACTGATGATATCTCAAATGCCATCACTGATGAACCTATACAGACACTATGACATCCATTGACTTAAATCCATTTACAAACCCATAGAGACACTGTCACATCGATTTACAAATCCATGCATTCACCTTAACAGACATTCACATACTCAAACAAATGCTGTCACACCCAGTCACATACTGATAGAGTCATTGTTACACCTTTCACAAACCCATACAGACACTGTCACATCCATTCACAAACATATACAGACACTGTCACACCCATTCATGTAACTAAACAGACACTGTAAACAGAAGGATCACATTCATTCATCTACCCATAGTGACACCCATTTAAACATCTATAGAGGCACTATCATACCCGCTGAAATGCCCATAAAGACAGTGTCACACTCATTTACTAACCCATAGGGACATTGTGACATGCATTGACGAAGCCATACATACACTGTGACACTCATTCATGTAAGTAAACTATTACTGTCGCACCCATTTACAAACTCATACAGACACTGTTACACCCATTGAAAACCCCATACAGACTTTGACACACCCATTCACATACTGATAGAGATACTGTAACACCCATTTGCATACCAATACCGACATTGTCACAGCCATTTCTATACCATAAAGACACTTTTATACCTATTGAGAACATGACTTACGCACCTAATGAATGAATGAAATAATTTTATATAGAGCACGCATTAACCGAGGGTATCTTAGTGTTGAATGGATAAAGAGCTGAAAAGGGGCATCAGGCTGAGGGAATAGCATGGGTGACTCAGTTATTTAGAGTGGGAACAGCCAGGTCTTCAGCTGCCTTCTGAAAAACTTACAGGGTGGGTTGTGAGTGCAGTGCAAGAGGCAGGGAGTCCCATAGCTTACCCCCCTGGTATGCAAGGTTTCTGCTGCCCCAGTTTGCTCTATTGATTCTTGGGACCATGACCATATGCGCAGAGCTAGATCTGAGGTTTCTGCTAGGCGTGTACCAGGAGAACCTTGTGCAATAAACACAGAGCCTTGATGGAGATCCTCTTCTCCACCGGCAACCAGTGAAGGCCGTGCAATAAGTGAGAGACTGGTTTGAACTTGGGAATCCTCAGCAGAGTTCTTGCTATAGCATTCTGCAAGGATTGCAATTTTTGTATCAGGTATTTGGAGGTGCCTAGGTAGAGGGCATTACAGTAATCCATTTTAGAGGCAATGAGGGCCAACATACCCGCAGCATAATAAAACCACCTGAGGTCACTGCATTAATTTGAGCAGAAAGGCACAAATTGGTGTCAAAATGACTCCCAAGTTTCTTGCCGTCTGCACAGGCTTAGGTAAATTGCCCTGCTCCGAGGGCCACCAATATGCATCCCAAAAGGAGGTCTCTTTCCCAAAGAGCAGAACGTCTATTTTTTCCGAGTTTAGCTTGAGACAATTTCTCTGCATCCAACTTGCGACTGCAGCCATACATCTGCAAAAATTGTTTGCATCTTTATCCACCTGTGATGAAATAGATACCACTATCTGTGTGTCGTCCGCATAGGACAGTACGGCCAGGCCGTAACTATGGATAAGCTTTACCGGGGGGTGTAATACACATTGAAAATGGTGGGACTGAGCGCAGAACCCTGCGGCACCCCACAAGGGAGGGAGAAAGCGCTGGACTTTGCATCTCCCATCTCTACCCATCGTTTTCTGTCTTCTAGGAAGGAACTCAATAGTGTGAGTGCAGTACTTCTAAAACCTAGAGAGTGCAGGCGTTCGATAAGTAGTGCATGGTGTACTGTGTCAAAGGCGGCAGAGAGATCCAATAGGATTAATGCCGCTCTGCTGCCCTTGTCCACCCTGCCTCTTATTTCCTCCGATGCGGCCATCAGTGCTGATTCCGTACAATATTTTGCTCTAAAACCGTATTGAGAAGGGTCAAGCAGGGGGGGCGTGTCAAAGATGGCGACATGAGCGGACGCTTCTCAAGCTCGCTCCACCACGACTGCCAAATATCCTGCCTCTAGCCACCACAAAACCAGCCAGCAACCCTTGAAAACTTAGCGGGACCAACCTTGGGAGTCCTGCTATCCCTCCTGAGCCTTCGGCAGCGACCGCGGCTCTGGGGCCGCGAAACAGAGTGGCTGGGCCTCTCCCTCATCGGATGTGTCCGGTCGGGAGTGCCAGGTGACCCCCCGGACCTCCCCCCACATCTGCAGGATCACGGACGCAATCTTAATTGAGACCCGGGATCCCTATCTACTGCCTGCGCTCTACGGATATAAATGCGGCCGCAGGAATTTATGACGGAGCAACTGGGGCCTGGGCCTTGAGCTACGGCCCTCCCTCCATTGAGCCTCTGCTGTGGACGCACATGACCGAGAGCTCCAGTTTGGCTGGAGATGCCCCAATCTGCCTTTAATCCAAGCCTGATGGTCTGCGGGGATAATAGAGACTGGACGTCGGCGCGGCCCGGACGTGCCTCCTGCTGCCTTCGGTATCCTGCAGTGATCTTCCCACGCTGCTTTTGTGACTGGATTGTACAAGGGCCCACGGAGGCAGACTGCATATATTAAACCCCTCGGCCATAGTGCCTTACATCCTTGACAGCACTTGTGAGACGGATCTCTATTCGAAAACGCCCCCAACGGTGCACGTTTGTCGTGATTACCTGAAAGAGGACTGAACTCCTGCTTTCTACATAGTGCACCCTGGTACTTGCGCAAGTCCCAGAAGTCCAGCCCACACCCTGGGATTTCCCAGTCTCACTGCGGTTGGACCACTCTGCTTACTTTGAACTGGGAGATCAAGCACCACACACAGCACAAGGGCCCCCATACCACACTGGTACCCCCTTGACCAGGTGAGATACGTGACCTGTAGCCCTCTCTACATCGTACATCCGCACTACCTCTGGCATAACTATTTGGTGCTTTCGTGGGGGCACTGCATCCAGGACGGAGGCAGAAACACAGCGGCAACCTTACTTTGCCCGGCGGCCACCTAGCAGTGGATTGTGCCTTCTACAACCAACGCGTTCTTCCTTTTTGCCTCCCTGGAAATTGCGAAGTACAGCTACTACCAAGATGATCAAAACGCGACCTGAAAAGCAGCAGCTCCATACCACTGATACACAGGGCCTATCACATGACGCCACGGGCACCGACTAACCACTTCCGGGACAACCCATGCCGCAGGTTGATCTTTCACACCGCCTCAACTAATTAATGGTGGCGGTGATGGACATAAAATCCACCCTGGTCCCCAAAATAGACACCCTTTGCGCAGAACTCAGTTTCCTACGTGAAGACCACAAGAAATTGAAGGACAGAGTGGATGACGTGGAGTCCACAATCGCAACAGTCCAACCCTTGGTATCCTCAACGGTGGCCCAAATCAAGACACTGCAAGAGGAGGTAGACTACCTCAGAGACCGCGTCGACGATCAGGAAGGCAGATCACGCCGCAATAACGTATGCCTGATTGGCCTGCCGGAACGCGTCGAGGGACAAAGCATGGAGCTATATCTAGAGACCTTGTTTTCGGAGATTATACTCCAAGGCAAGCACTCAAAGTTTTTCTACATGGAGCGTGCCCACAGAGTTCTGGAAGACCCCCAACATCCGGGAGCCCCCCCTCGGCCGGTGGTTGCACACCTCTTCAACTACAATGACAAGGACCACATCCTGCAGGTTACGAGGGCCCGGGGGCCATGGTCGGTTGAAAACTCGGAAGTACATATATACCCGGATTATACACTATCAGTACAGCGTCGCAGGGCGTCTTTCATGGATGTGAAACGCTGCCTCCGTGACCACGAGATAAAATACGCCTTACAATATCCGGCGTCATTGCGTATGCAATACAAAGGCAGCACAGTCTTCTGCCACTCTCCTGATGACACCGGGAACTGGGTGGAACAGAATGGGGTGGCATCTGCTTCAAAATCTACAGCAATCTATACTCGTGTAAATATGCACAATCGCAATAAAAAAGGGTTGGAATGATGTCAAAAGGAGAAAAAACACACACACCTTGGTTTCTATACGAAAGAATTGTTTTTTTATCTTGAAAAGAGTTTTTTGCAGACATATACAGAAAATAATTAAACAGTTGTGCGTAGTGTCCCCAGTGAAGTTGGAACCTAAAATCTTAGTGACATATTTGTGACATGTGTTTGGCTTCCAAAAAGTTCATAAAGTCAACTATATTCAATTATACATAGCATGGACTGCGTCTATATACAATGATAAGCGCAGGTTAATGGTTCGCTTTAGTTATCTGTCGACGACGTTTCGACCCTTTGTGCAATGTAGGGTCTCTTCAGGACCTATGGATGTAGGGACATCTAAGATTAAAGAAAAGGGAAAACTGTCAAAGTGTGGCCATGGTGGTGACAACAATAGTTCAATTGGGGAGTCAAAGGTCCAGTAGTACCTGAAATAATAATTGTGCAGCCTCGTGGTGGATGTGTGCCATAGGTGAGTGAAAGAGAAAAAGAGGGGAGGATACTCACATGGGACCCAGCCGGGTGCTGCACATGTGAGAAGGAGAATGAAAGGTATTGTATTAGCGAAGAGAAGATAAGGCAGCCGGTGGGTTAGAGTCAGCAGTGTCAACCAATGGCAAGAAAACTCCGAGCTTGCCCCAGTATGAGGGTAGGGGTGGGCTGGCAAAACAAAGAATAGCACAGTGCGATGAAGCAGTGGATGCAGGATCAAGTGGTGAGCAGGGCGCACGGGGATGCGTGCAGTCCTGTGGGATCTCTGTGGGAAAAGGGGCATTTGTCAGTGGTTCTGTTGTGAAAGCTTTTTACGGTGATGAATCAAGAATGGTAAAGGCTTACCCAATTATTAGTATAAAACACAGGGGGTGCAGGCGCTCCAACCTGTGATCTCTTAGTGCCAGCCAAGTACTCAATTATTCAGTCTTGCGGAGTACGATATCCTAAAATAAAAGTAATTATGTGTAAATTATTGGACAACCTCTTGTGTGTGAGGCCTATGTTACGCGGGGTGGAGGAGCAAGGTTCTTACCTATTCTCTATGTTCACTGGGGACACTACGCACTACTGTTTAATTATTTTCTGTATATATCTAATAATAACACTTTTCAAGATAAAAAAACAATTCTTTCATATAGAAACCAAGGTGTGTGTGTTTTTTCTCCTTTTGACATCATTCCAACCCTTTTTCATTGCAATTGTGCATATTACATGAGTATAGATTGCTGTATTACTCCAAAGGAGCCATTGTTTCTGTTGCTAATTTGATTACCCTGGTTCCTTGTGAGTAGGGTCCCCCCTGTCTCTTGTTCTCTGCTCCAAAATCTAAGCCGGACCAACACCAACAGTGGAGGAGACCTATGCGACGCAGACGCCAAGGCCTGAACCAGGTGCGGAGCCCTACCAAAGCACAAGCAGCGCAAGAAAGGGAACAGGCCCTTAAACATGCAGAACATCACGGAGTCACGGCTTCCCCTCTCCGCTCAGATTCAGAAACGGAATGTTCCCCGGAGCAGGAATATTTCCTATCAGATTCACAGCAGCAGATGATACAGAACGAAGGACCCACTGTGACTCCACAAACCTCAAACGAACTGGGCTGATTGAACAAGAAGCAGTGGGCTACTGGGAATGCCTGTATCGTAATCAGGGATTACTGCGCTAGACTGGGAGTCAGCCGCTGGGTTAAAGACTTCACTGTCTACTGAACGGCCTACTAAGGAACACTCTACTAAGGCGGTCGCGATGAACATGGCAAGAATTAGTGAGAATCTTCACACCCTCCCCACACGATAAGTGACTGTTACAGACTCACCTTGAATTTTGTGATTTAACACTTTTTTCTTTACTCTCTTTTCTTGAATTTAATATGTTTGCATATAAGTGCATGTGGCCTCTTGCCCGTTGGCAATTAGGCCTGGGATGGGGGGTTTGGTTCCAGTTGTGCCACAAATGCCAGTCCATAATTTATTTATGTGTAGCATGTCGAGATGCAAGATGGTCCCTTGCATGTTATTGCTGATTGTGCCGTATAAGGGGACTGCTTTTTACTGTCACTATCTCTTCTCCATTGATATAAAATGCAAGGTAATAATTATTTATTGTTGACCTGGAATGTACGGGGTCTGGCCGGTTGTGTCAAATGTTACAAAGTGTATCAACATTTACGCCGGTACAAAATTGCTATCGCTTTATTACAAGAGACCAATTTAACACAACAAACACTGCAGCCGCTTAGTAAACGATGGTGGGGCACAGTAATTGGCACCACCTACTCTGGATATGCCAGAGAAGCACTGATATGGGTAGCGCCTGGCACTCCGCTACAGATAATGCACACGCGCGTTGATCCCCAGGGCCATTTTGCGATATTGGAGGGCTCTCTAGATGGCCGTCCACTACCCCTGGTATCCCTGTATGCACCTAACTCAGGGCAATCCACATTCCTTCAGTCATTAACCCCGGCACTTCTTAGAAATTTTTCGGTCCCTACCTTCTGGGGAGGCGATTATAATGGTGTACCTGACCTGGTCCTGGATTGCTCCCGCCCTCCACTCCCCGGAGCCCAGGTCATAGGGCTTGCACACAATATGTCAGTTTGGGCCACACAGATGCAGCTGTCCAATGGTTGGTGCTCAAAGAACCCCTTGGACTGAATATACTCCCATTACTCCACTCTCCACGACTTGTACACACGTATCGATGCCATTTACTGTACAGCGGCTGCATTGTCATATGTAACGCATGCTGACTACTTAGCCCGCACAATATCAGACCACAGCCCACTGCAATTTCACCTGAACTGATGAGTGTCTAGACCCAGCATACCAACATGGCGCCTCCCTCTGGCAGCACTCCACGACCCCGCTCTGAACGCTACCATATCACAATCCATAACCTTTTACTTCCAAACCAATGGGGGAACAGCCACGCATCCTGGCATTGAATGGGACGCCCTCAAGGTGGTACTGCGCGGGCAAGTCATACAGGCAGTGTACGGTGTCCGTATGACACTAACTAGAGAACTCCAAGAGTTGCAAACTGAAATACAACAATACGAACATAAGGTCCCCATGGAACCACGCACAATACCTATACTCACCAAGCCAAGACTAACACATAAGGGAATAATGGACAAACTATGCGCCTTAGATTACAGGCGATACTCAGCTAGAGGTCATGCGGAAGGAGACAAGGCAGGCAAGACACTTGCATGGTTGCTGAAAAGCGATCTTACACCACCACCCATTACTGCAATATACACTCTGGAAGGCAACTTAGTCAATACACAGGAACAAATAAACGACTCCTTCCATAAATATTATAGGGCGTTGTATAAGGCCCCAGTATCAGATGCTCCTCAGAAGATGCAGATTTTCCTTGAACAGGTATCTCTCACGCAGGTAACCGGAGCTCATATTACTGAACTAGAGGCCCCACTTACACTGGATGAAATTTCCGACATTATTAAACAATTAGCCAGAGGTAAAACCCCAGGGATGGATGGCTGGCCTTCGCAATTCTATACCACATTCTCGACTCAGTTGGCTCCCCGGTTACTTGATATATATAAGGAATCCTTTGACAGGGGCACTTTGCCTCCTTCATTACGAGAGGCTCTGCATGTGGTCCTTCCAAAACCAGGCAGGGATCCCCTTCATATGAGTTCATACCGTCCGTTATCATTACTTACCTCAGATTATAAAATCCTGGATAAACTGCTGGCCAACAGGCTATTGGAAGTAGTCCCCTTACTGGTCCACTCGGACCAAAACTGATTTATTCCAGGCAGAAGCACGGGCTTAAATCTTCGTCGCCTATTCAAACTCCTAGAATGGGCCCAGTCGGCAGCCGAGCGGTGCTGGATAGCCTCCCTTGACATTGAAAAGGCCTTTGACACCCTTGGTTGGGATTACCTACTGGCAGTGCTGTCTCGATTCGGTATTGGTCCCAAGTTACTACGCTGGGTGAAAATATTATACACTAGCCCACACGCCCGATTGAAAACGGGCCGTGTTATCTCACCGCCATTGGTTGCCCATTATCACCAATCTTGTTTGCCCTGGCCATGCAGCTTTTGGCCTGCATGCTCCGCAGCCGGTTCATGGACTGGGGTATACGAGCACACACGCAATGGCATATAGTGTCCCTCTACGCAGATGATGCTTTGATCTACCTCCACGACCAAGATCAAGCACTCCAGGGCCTGGTTTCTCTACTAGAAGTCCATGCATGATTATCAGGCTTAAAAATCAACTGAGACAAATCCGTCCTATTCCCGATGACACCTATCCCAGTCGAACAACGGCTGCGGCAACCTCGCACTCCACTTGCCAGAACATTCGACTCGTTCAAATATCTAGGAGTCCAAATCTACCACTCTTCAACTGACTTGATAGATGGTAATCTGGGTAAAGCCCTCATTAGCGCTAGAATGTCACTTCCGTTCTGGACCATTCTTCCACTCTCCCCTAAGGGTCGGATAGCAATATCTAAGATGCTCCTTCTCCCCGGACTATTATATTTTTTCACTGTCCTCCCCTATAGACCGCCTCAGAAGTTTTTCAGCGAGTTAAGAGCACTGTTGGTATCTCTAATATGGGACAGTTCCAGGGCCAGGGTGTCACTTTCAAAGCTTCAGCTTCCCATATCAGAGGGAGGTTTGGGAGCGCCTGATTATGAGCTATATTATGCAGCTGCACAACTCCAGTGGCCCATGCGTTGGCTCGCAAAGAAGAACTTGACAGAATTAGACACTTGGGCTATGACGTTAACGCGACCGGATCTAATCGAAGGACTATCGGGCTCCAAAACCCCGCTCCAACAGAAGGGGGGCTGTACTCTGCTGCGGGTGGCCCGCAATGCCTGGTCTAAATATGTAACACCTAAACACTGCTCTCCACCGTATGCCCCAGATCTCCCCTTAGAGACACTACCAGGGACATACACCCGGTTGAAGCGCCCGGAATTGGCTGAATGGCAAACAGTAGATCTGACAACATGGGGAGACCTATTCACTGACTCTACCCTAAATGGTTTTGACACTTTGACAGATGACTACGGCGTGTCACCAGGAACGTTCCTCCTCTACGCGACCTTAATGCAGCAAGCAACATGCATCTGGGGTGACATAAGCACGACGCCTCCAACCTCTGAAACCTTGCAGACACTTTTTACACACGGGACAGGCAGAAAAGCCATTACGGCCATCTATACCTCCCTTAGAACACACACCCCCCTCACTATTATCTTTGCGAGAATATTGGACAGAGGCGCTCACTATTGAAATAACAGATAAACAGTGGAAACAGTGCGTGGAGAATCCCAAGATCATTTCAATGAACGCCAGGCTAAAATTTACCCAATTTAATTACTTACATCATACGTATCTTACCCCGCGTAGACTGGCGCAAATGTATCCGACCTCTACTGATATATGCCCTAGATGTCATGGCTCGGATGCTGACTTTGTCCGCATGGTATGGATGTGTTCCCATATCACAGCATACTGGGGGAAAGTATCCGAGATACTGTCAGCAGCAGTGGGGACTGTGATCCCGGCCAAAGGTTCGTATTATTTGCTTGGCATTACAAAGTGAAACGCACGTCGGAAAACTTAAACAAATTCTTGGACTTGGCACTGGTTATGGCTAAACGCACCCTGGCCATGGCCTGGAAATCCCCAACGGGCCCTTCCACCAGGCACTGGATGATCGCTCTCCGGCGAGCTCTGATGGCCGAACATGAGATCCAGGCATCCCAGACACCACGCCCAACGTCCAGGTCACAACCTGCGGACTGGCACCAATATATAACCGTACTAGAATCTAGCCTTCAAGCCTCGCACATGAACGAGCGCCTTACCAGGGGCGCTGGCGTAGCTACTGTTGGACGTACAAACTAGGAAAAGAGCTTAAATCAGCACTCTCAAAAACAGGTACAGATCTCCAAATTGTAGTGGATGCGTATAACCATCACAAGTTATATATTAAACTTCATTTTATAGGAATAATTCAAAGTAGACCAATGATAACCTTTCTCCAAGTACAGATAGTCACAAAAAGTCCACCGATTCGTTGCTCAACTTGTTGGTTTATTTTCTTGGTATTCCCAGCAAGTATTTTGCCAACACGTGTTTCGTTTAAACATAGACTTTTTCAAGGCTGGAAGAATAAATACCATACATGTTGTTTCATATTCATACAAAATTATAGAAATAAATAACAAAATAGCCAATAATGGTGAGATTACAACTTAGGGGCCGATTCCGATTCCGGCCGGAAATCTCTCCGACCGAGCCGGACCCGGAAAGAATTCCGACCGAATCGGACCCTAGCAGTCCGACCGGACGAGTACGATGCATGTGCATGCTATCGGACTCGATTCGGTCGGACTCCCATTGAAGTCAATGGGAGCCTGTCGTACAACGCATATGCGGGCTCCCATTGACTCAATGGGTGCGAGGCGAACAAGGGCGCCCCCTACAGCGGGTACACGTCCATGCGCATCGCTGCGTACATGCACAGGTAGGGGGGACCCATGGGTCCCCCCTGTGTGCGACTCGCGCGCCTACGCGTACAGGGGGGTTCGACGTGGACCCCCAAAGTCGGACGGGATGTGAGTGCGGGCAACACAGACGCGTGGTCAGGCTTGAGGATAGTGCACATCGGGTAAGTGGACCCACGGGGTAACCTTGGTCTGTTTTTCACTAGCTAATTACAGTGTTTTTGGACTACGGTTTTTATGAATATGTATTTATTGGTACTTTTACTTTTTAGAGAGGGAGCTTATCAGGGATCTCCCTACAAGTGGACAACACAGATATAGTCCCCGCAGATCCTAATGCGGTGACTGGCATCAGGTCACTCGAGATTGCGTTTTTTGAACTTATACCATTGCCTTATGGGTAAGTTGAGCCTAGGGCCTCCAATTTACCTTCATAAAGTATTCTTACTGATTTTGTAGTATGGCAACGAACAACTATATTTGATTATTTTATAGAGGATACCGACTAGTGACCTACATAAAACCGGACAGTGTTGTTCTGGAGCTGCTTTTCTAACAGGCGTTAGCGGGATTCTAATATAACTCACACACACAGTGACATTATTTGTAAACGGCAACTATATTCACTTTGTGTAGTTTAACATATATAGATATATTGCTACTGATATTCAACACTGGTCAATTTTTATGTTTTAGAGAGAATGCTGAACAGCTTTCTTCCAATGATGCGAAGATTTGTAGGAAGTGTGCTTATGTACTAGGCGGCATTTGGACGTGGTTAATATCTGCCGTGCATATGTAGATTGTTGGAATGATCAACATACTTCCTCTCTATATTCGAAATTGTATAGACTAGGTGTCGTAAGGCATTATTGTTCCAAGGTTCACTATCTCAGCACAGGGATTCAATACTCTTATAGTGTGGAATACATTGTATATTGCTCATTTTTTCCGTGTAAGTATAAACAACAGCAGTATACATTAGACTATATAGAGGGCAATATAGATATAACCGTTTGTCCAGTGTTCTTTTATATAGCAGACGATGGATGTTGATCTTTTAGAGTTCTCTCATTATTTACTAGGTAGTCCTCTAATGCGACTCTCTCTCATTATAATAGATCTTCTTAGGAGACTCTACTTTTCATCATCATTTTAAGACGTTGCTACTGGAATATACGTGTTAGAAATGTCTGGACTGCTGACTTGCAATCAGTGGGTTTATTAACACTATGAGGTCGATTCCGATTCGGGCCGGAAAAAGCACCGACCGACTCGGAGCCGGAAAAATTACCGACCGACACGTACCAGTGGCGCCCGACACGCCAAGTACGATGCAAGCCGTGATAAATCCGACCGACACGTCAGGAAACCAAGCCGACCGACCGAGCCGCTCGGAAAATAGCAATCCGGCCGGAAAAACACGCGAATCCAACCGACCGACACGCACCCGGAACAAATCCGACCGAATCGTACCCGCCAACTCCAACCCGCAAAGTACGATGCAAGGCGCGAAAACACGACCGAGTCGGACGGAGGACAAGCCGTACGACCGACAGGCATACAAAACCGAGCCGAAGCAACACAATACACCGCGACCGACGCGTACGCAGCATACAAAACTGCACAAACACAGCGTGAACGAAACGGAAAACACCGTACGAGACCAATGCAGGGTCCGACTCGGTCACAAGAACGTTTCCAACATACACAAACAGCACAAAGGAAAAATCAACCAAAAAAGGCCAAACAAGCAATTACCAAGCCAATAAATACTGGGGGGTGGGGACAGAGAACAAAGACACACCCACAACTCCACCTATATAAAGGACACAAATCACTACCATGAGCCTTTGCAAATGCCATTCCACTGCCAGCACCCAAGAGAAAGCAACCACACACCCACAGCTCATCCCTCACACAAGCCACACACCAGCAGCACACCAACAAATACCTACCTCACATACACCCAGCACAACACACACCCACACACCCTCACCTGCACACCAACACACACATCACCCACCATCACCACCCATCACCATGCCCCCAAGAAGAATCACAAGTTCCTAGATTGTGAATTGGAAGTCCTGGTAGACGAGATCCTCAGGGTAGAGCCACAGCTGTTTGGCACATTGGTCCAACAGACCCCCATGTCGCAGAAAACCAAGATGTGGGAGAGGATCATCAACAGGGTGAACGCCCAATCACCATGTCGGCGCACAAAGACCGACATCCAGAACAGGTGGTATGACGTGCGCAGGAGGGTACGGAAACTGCTGAAGCAAGACTACATCAACAGCCAACACACCGGCAGTGGCCCTCCTGCCAAGCCAATATACCTCAGGCCCTGGGAGGAGAAGGTGCGGGCCATCCTACCGCCAGTGAGCATATATGGACTAGAGGACATCCCAGAGCCTGGTGAGTACACAGCAAATGTACACAATATACTGCCACAAAACACACACATCACTGTCAAGGGGAGAGTCAAACCATGCACTCATAGCAATTACACAGCAACTAGAACAGAATCATCCCAAAATGTGTATGTCAGTCAGATAAACACAACACATGCCATCAAAAAAGTCACATCCAACTGTGCCAACACATGTACAAACACAACCAC
The DNA here is from genome assembly GCA_963921515.1 of Calotriton arnoldi. Taxonomy (NCBI): domain Eukaryota; kingdom Metazoa; phylum Chordata; class Amphibia; order Caudata; family Salamandridae; genus Calotriton; species Calotriton arnoldi. The sequence continues at coordinate 25,317 of CAWUFW010018166.1, forward strand.
AACTACAGCTAGGCAGTGGCACAAATAGAACTAACAAACACATCCAGACATGTAGCCACCACAACAACACCAACACACAGTGAAGACCACTCAAAGGAAGGAATTCTGTGTATGCTGGCCAAGTCAGTGTAGCCAATAGCATCATGGGAGTCGCAGTCACACATATTGCCCCCCCCACAACTGTCCCATCAACACCACCATGAACCATGCGCACATCACAGGGAGTGGAGAAGGACTCACAAGATGGCTGACACTGGCTACTGCTGTGGGGAGCACAAGGCCCTGCTGCCAACTGTGCACCAACAAACAGCAGGACACCACTGACTGACATCCTGAGAGACAACTTACACTCCCTGCAATGCAAGCACGTTCCATGGTGGGATATCTGGCTGGCTGGGTGGGAAGGGGGACTTGCAGCACTGACCATAGTCACCAGCACCTCCCCTCACACCCCCCCAACACAAACTCCACAGTACCCACCTGGTAGAATGCAATGCCCTCCATCCTAACACAAGATCCCACAAAGCACCACCACCCTGGGTTATGTTGTGTGAAGCACAGGGACACTCTTGGGACTCTTAGCCAAACAACTGCCAGGACAACACTCCCAGCCATCCTGTCAGCACAGCCAGCCCACCCCACAGGGAAGCAGAGTCAAAGGAAGGAAGCATGGGCATGCTGGGAAGGGGTGGAGGCAATAGCATGATGGGAGTCGTAGTCACAGACATTGCTCAGCCTCACAACTGGCCCATCAACACCACCCTGAACCATGCTCACATCACAGGGAGTGGAGAAGGACTCACAAGATGGCTGACACTGGCTACTGCTGTGGGGAGCACAAGGCCCTGCTGCCAACTGTGCACCAACAAACAGCAGGACACCACTGACTGACATCCTGAGAGACAACTTACACTCCCTGCAATGCAAGCACGTTCCATGGTGGGATATCTGGCTGGCTGGGTGGGAAGGGGGACTTGCAGCACTGACCATAGTCACCAGCACCTCCCCTCACCCCCCCCAACACAAACTCCACAGTACCCACCTGGTAGAATGCAATGCCCTCCATCCTAACACAAGATCCCACAAAGCACCACCACCCTGGGTTATGTTGTGTGAAGCACAGGGACACTCTTGGGACTCTTAGCCAAACAACTGCCAGGACAACACTCCCAGCCATCCTGTCAGCACAGCCAGCCCACCCCACAGGGAAGCAGAGTCAAAGGAAGGAAGCATGGGCATGCTGGGAAGGGGGTGGAGGCAATAGCATGATGGGAGTCGTAGTCACAGACATTGCTCAGCCTCACAACTGGCCCATCAACACCACCCTGAACCATGCTCACATCACAGGGAGTGGAGAAGGACTCACAAGATGGCTGACACTGGCTACTGCTGTGGGGAGCACAAGGCCCTGCTGGCAACTGTGCACCAACAAACAGCAGGACACCACTGACTGACATCCTGAGAGACAACTTACACTCCCTGCAATGCAAGCACGTTCCATGGTGGGATAACTGACTGGGTGGGTGGGTGGGTGGGAAGGAGGTCTGGCTGTCAACCAAACACAATCAATGCAGACCATGTTCACACCCCAGAGAATACATAGAAATGCCCAAATAATGCAGGACAATGTGCCACACCAATATCAACCCCTGACTGTGACGACTTAGGACCATACAATGTACAGGCCCGCACCCCGAGGCACAGTCACAACTGTCAGGTGTGTCAACCACTGATGCCTGCAGAAACATGACATACATTGTTTGTGTCTCCCAAAAACAGGTGATGATAGGGACACAGCAGCAGACGCTGAGGAGTCCCAGTCCCAGGCTCAAGAGGATGCCGAGCTCACTGGCGTCGTACAGCCTCTGTCCTCCTCGGACGATGAAGAACAACCTGGCACATCCGGTGCAAGTCAACATGCTGCACCAGCAGGACCACCAGCTGCAGCACCAGCAGGTCCACCAGCTGCACCCCCTGCACCCACCCCTCCAACGACTGTCACCACGAATACCATCCCTGCCGACATGGACAGAATAAGGAACAACACCAGCGCAGTGACCCTGGACCAACCTGGGGCCATGGACACCACCACCACCACCAACCCCAAGGTGGACCAGGGTTATCTGTGCGTGCAACTGCACACACTGCACATGTCAGCAGGGGTGGTGGGAGGGGTGGGAGACAGAGGTCGCTGCTTGCAGACGTTGCTGGTGTGCATGAAGACCCACAACTGGTACGCATAGCTGATGCGTACCAGTCCAGCACCGGAGAGCTCAGCCAGGTAGTGGGGCTCCTCAGAGACATCAAACAGCAGCAGGCTGCCCATCATGCCCGCTTGGACTCCCACATGTCCCACGTGGAGTCACACATGTCACGTGTGGACTCCCACATGACCCGCATGGAGTCCAAGTGGGATGTACTACATGAGATGACGGCGGTGCACAGGGACATTTTACAATGCCTCCGCCAGATGAACAGCAACCAGTCCACACCTCCCTGTGTGCCAACAACATCTGGTACCGAACAAACTGCAACTGCCACAGGGAGGGAGGAGGACTCTGGCGGAGAGTCCCCTGCACCGCAGCAGCCTGCACTTGAGGGCCCCCCCAAGAAGAGGGGTCGTCCGAGGAGGGAAAGTGAGAGACTGATGGCCAAGCGCAACTCCCAGGAAGCCTGAACCTGTTCTGGATTTTCGCCTTTGTGCACAGACTGTTCACCCTGTTGATGGCAACACTACTCCCACACATTGCATGGGGAGTACAAGTTGGAACAATGTGTCAGACAACTGTGGCCCCGATACTGGGGATCCTGTCTACCTGGACTTTCTATTCATCTAGGAACTTGGGATTGCAAGATTCATGTACAGCACAATCCATCCTATGCACTATTATCACAGATGTATCACAATAAACACAATAATACACCATACTTGCCTCTGTCGTGATTCCAACGTGGGTGCTGTTATGGGGATGATGAACAGCAAAATTACACTGTGTATGCGAACTGCAACAGCAAGGACAACACAGGCATGTGAGTACAGGCAACGTGACACATATGAGGGAGACACACCACCAGGGCTACACAACACATACACACCTAGGCCATCTGACTCATTGCCTACACTGATGTTGCCAGGGAAGACGGTGCAATGCACAGACACCACACCCATTCCCAGTTGTAGTCAAGTAGCCCACAGGTGCAGTAAGCAAATGGCAGTCAAATGTGTGACCACAGACAACGCACATCACTAAGTGAAGCACAGGTTTATTACACAGTAGCAACATGCCGTAACCACTACAGATGCAAGGTAACCCCACCTGGTAGCGGGCACACAGTCAACAACTGTAGACAGAAGGAAGTCCATGGGTGTGGCGCACATCACCTGTAGGGACACAACAGCTACCAGCCTGGATGTGCAATCACGTCGTCGGTGGACACAGTTGACCAAACGAATCTGAAAGTACCCTGTGAAGGACAGAAATGACACACAGTCAAAAGCAATGGAGTACAGGACAGAACAGCAAAACTCATGCACAATACATGTTACAAGATACCCACCCAGAGCCAAGTTAGCATGTGAACACTGTTGGGGAGTACAGCCCACCTGTAAGCACACATCGCAACACACATCCAGTCAAGTAGCCCATGGACACACTCCAACAGCACCAGAGCACCACCCACACATCATGCCAACTCACATCATTGACATGACACCTCAGGATACTCACATTCAGCTAAAGAAGTTGGTGATGAGCTGTGTGCGGACATCACCATCACCATCATCATCATCATCGTCACTGGCATCGTGGTCCAGGCCAGGATCCTCCACAGGTGGCGGATGTTGGTCATCGTCATCCTGGATGAGAGGCAACTCCTTCCGCACTGCCAGGTTGTGGAGCATGCAGCAGACGATGATAATCTTGCACACTTTCGCAGGGGCATATGGGAGGGACCCTCCGGTCTTGTCCAGGCAGCGGAAGCGGCTCTTCAGGAGACCAAAGGTCCGCTCAATCACTCTCCTGGTCCGACCATGTGCCTCATTGTAGCGCATCTGGGCAGGTGTCACAGGGTTCCTGAGGGGTGTCAGCAACCACGGCATGTTGGGGTATCCCGAGTCACCTACGGACAGACAAGTGCACATCAGCTGACTTGGAAAAGTGGGCGGAATACTACAGATCAGATCACACACAATGGCACAAAGTCAGTACACACCGACAAGCCAGGCACGCTGGTTCTGCATCTGTGCCATCAACCTGGGGATGCGACTACTCCTCATCACAAAGGCATCGTGTGCTGAACCAGGGAAATGGGCACACACGTGTGTGATGGTCATGTCTGCAAGACACACCACCAGTGCATTGACCGAGTGGTAGTGCTTGCGGTTCCTGTAGGCCTGCTCCTGGGCCTGTGGTGGTACCAAAGCCACATGTGTCCCATCAATGGAGCCAATGACATGCGGCATCCTCCCCAGGGCATAAAAGTCACTCTTCACGTCAGTGAGTCGTCGCAGTCTAGGGAAATAGATGTACCGGTTCAGGAAGAGCAACATTGCTGCCAAGAAATCGCGGAGCACACGGCTGAACATGGTCTATGACATCCCACCAGCAGACGCCACAGTATGTTGGAAGGTACCGGTGGCAAAGAAGTGTAGGGCTGCCATCACCTTCACCTTGGGGGTCAGCGCTGTAGGATACGGCCGGCCAGGCTGCAAATGTGGGGACAACTGCACTGCCAAATCCTCAATCAGCTGCCTGGTGAAGCGGTACCGTCGGATGCTGTCCCGTTCCACCATCGTTGCCAGGTCTGGGAATGGCCGATGGACAGCAGGAGCCCTGCAGTGCAGAGGAGAAGTAAGCAAGATCGTCAGTCACCCCACATATGCGGCATTGAACACACTCAAGATCCCAACATACATCATCATGAGGCACAACTACATGAAGTGTGCAGTACCGGAACGACATGTATGGTACATACATGGCCAACATCTGTCAACACGGTCCTACAGGTGGCATCAATTTGTCCCAGGTTGGCCCATTGGATATCATGATGCTGTGTCACAGTCACCCCCCAGTGACATGTGAGGACAGATGTGCCCCAGGCACCACAGCTCAACGACAGGCACATTCCCAGGGACCCTGTAATGCCACATGGACACTGGCATCACCTGGAGTATCATGTGTACACCACAACAAAACAAACATGACCCCCACAGGTAGTGGCCACACTTGCCATGGCAGGAGAGCCATGGACGTCTGTGACACACACGCACAACATCAGAGTCCATGCACACACAACGTGGATGTGGAGACTGTCTCCCATTGTGCACATGAAATCAGAGACATTGTAAACACTACATGCACAAAGACTGTGGAGGGCCATCACTATTGTGCCACTGGGACACCCTGGCTCAAACATACCGTCCCACATGGGACTCACGGGGTATGTGACATGACATACACAAACACCACTGTGAAATGTGACCATGGCACATGCACAGATATGAACAGTTGCACATCACAGTGGTCACGTACACGTAACACCCAGGATCCTGTCCCCATTAACACGTGCACAGCCTGGGGGTGGCTGCCCACAGGTGACACCCACAGGACAACATGTACACCAACATACACACAATAGGAAATGCAGCCTTACATGCCTTATGATAAGGTTTGGACAGGCTGTCGTGATGTAGGTGTGCCCCTCACTCCCTGGGAGCTATCTGTGGCTGGCATATGTCCATCTGAGACAGGCATGCTGACATATGCCAGTCACATGTACAGTGATGCGTTGAACAGCAATGGACCGATCAGTGTCTCCGGCCGGCCCATTGCTTTCAATGTGTGCGGTGCACGCGTTGTACCCCTGTGCGCGTTGTACTGCAATGGACCGATCGGTGCCTCCGGCCGGCCCATTGCATTCAATGTGTGCGGGTACGCGTTGTACCCCTGTGCGCGTTGAACAGCAATGGACCGATCGGTGCCTCCGGCCGGCCCATTGCATTCAATGTGTGCGGGTACGCGTTGTACCCCTGTGAGCGTTGAACAGCAATGGACCGATCGGTGCCTCCGGCCGGCCCATTGCTTTCAATGTGTGCGGGTACGCGTTGTACCCCTGTGCGCGTTGTACTGCAATGGACCGATCGGTGCCTCCGGCCGGCCCATTGCATTCAATGTGTGCGGGTACGCGTTGTACCCCTGTGCGCGTTGAACTGCAATGGACCGATCGGTGCCTCCGGCCGGCCCATTGCTTTCAATGTGTGCGGGTACGCGTTGTACCCCTGTGCGCGTTGTACCTCAATGGACCGATCGGTGCGCACCCATTGACAATGGGCTTGCCTGGCAACGGACGCGTTTTCGAATATTCGAACGAGTCGGTTGCTGGAAAATCAGTTGGTCACCCACAACAATGTTGCAAAATCATGTATATCATGAAGTTGAAATTTTGAAGGATGCTGTGGGCGTGTTTTGGTGCTGCTATTCCATGGATTGGCCAGATTCAGAAGATGCAAACGACTTGGACCTATCACTTTGGACACAAGGGACAGTATCTGCCTCTCCAGCACATATATATTGCTGCATGTTCCCCTGAGAGCCCACTTGCCTGCACTACATGCTCCAGGACGACATCTGCCACTGCACTGCTGCTGTCTCTGCCCCTCTGGACCCTGCAATGGCACGTACTGTGGAGAGAGCCCCAGCCTTCAGCCTTGAAGAGAACCAGGCCCTGCTGGACAGCCTACTTCCACAGTACAGCAAGCTGTATGGGACACCAGGGGAGCAGGTGAGTGTTCTGTGCACTGCCTTTCTGAATGTGCATTTTGTCTGACTAGCAAGGCTGAGAGTCAGCACACCACTGGCTAGCAGGCTCACTGAGTAGTTGTCACCCCCCATAGTGTGTAGTGACTTGCACTGGACAGGTATGGTGCAGTGACAGTGCTTCTGAACAGGGTTTTACTCCCCATGCAATGATACCATGTAGTGACTTCTGGAAAACTGTCCATGGGCAGCCGTGCACTGCCTGGGTACACCATGTGCCCCTGTGATTGCGACATGTATATGCAACTGTGTCATGCACGGATATGTTGCATGTGTAGTAATGGCCTTATCACTTTGTCATCCTGACAGGCTTCTGCCCATCGGAAGCATGAGATCTGGAAGGACATCGTCCGGGCTGTCCGGTCCGTGGGGGTCTACAAGCGCCGGATCCGCAACTGCCAAAAGAGGTGGCAGGACCTTCGGGGCTGGACCCGGAGGATTGCACGGGTCCAGCTGAAGCTGTCGCCTCCTCGCAGGAGGGGCGGAACACGGACCCTGACCCCCACATGCTCAGGATCCTGGCGGTGGTCTTTCCAGACCTGGATGGGCAGCTGAAGGCCAGAGAGCAGCAAGGAGGGGGTGAGTCAAAGACTGCACTGTGTACTCTGTCTAACATGCTATGTGCCCTCCTCGGGCCAGGTTGAACTGCCACAGTACAGCAGTCATGTTGTCCAGGAGCCATGTCCCTCTATTGTGCACTGCCCACTCCTCATCTGATACCCAGGTGTGGCCCTTACATGCAGGGAATTCTGTCACTTAGGACTGTGTCCTTGCAGTTTGCTTGACTCAAGGTGGGAGACAGCATCTGTTTCCCTGACTCTGTGGTGGGCATCATGGGTGGGTCCATTGCTTACACAATGCCTGTATTCTGACATGTATTCAGCGTGTTACTTTGATCTGTGGTCCAATTGCTGAGCTGATCCACCACATGTGGCTGGGGTACCTGGCACACACCCATGCTGCGGGTGGGAACAATGTTTGGGCCCCAGGAGTATGTATATGACGTGTGTCACACATACTTAGCCAGCTGCCTACAGTCCAGGGCTCATCCCTCATTCATGTGGGGCTGGACAGTCATGCCTACTCCAGGCCATACAATACACTCTGTACTCCCACTCCCGTGTATCAGAGGACACATTGTGCACAGTGATTTGACCCCTCAGGTGTCTGCCTCTGTGTCAGTGTGCTGTGGATTAGTCGCCAGGACTGCTGTGGAGTTTCTTGGTAGGGGCTCAGCATGCCACTGGAGATGTGACCATAGGAGACGATACTTGTGTGACACATAGGTGTCTGATCAGCTGCCCATGCAGACTGGGGCATGTAAATGTGAAGTTCAGGCAGCTGTTCCCCATGCACAGCAGAGTGTGAGGGGCTCAGGTTCAGAGGGTAGTGTCACAGGTCTCCCATATGTCCAATAGGTATGACCTGGACAGATGAGGGTTAAGAGGATGTGTTGTGGGGGGATGTACATGTGCACTTGTGCAGCTCCAGGACTTGCATTCCCCATGACCTACTATTGTGACACAGTGCAGAGTGTTGTTGTCTGGCTGCAAAGTCATACATCACTGAGACAGTGATGTATGACTTTGCAGTCATGCCTCCGCCATGGCATGTGTCTACTGATTGGTGATCCTGCAGGGGAGTGACATGTGCTACATGCACACCATAGTGGCGCTGGCTATCAGGACATGGGTGCATCATGGTGTCTGTCGCTGGTATGCATCACATGCATTTCCTATTTGACTCTGGGCATCCCTTACATCCGTAAACCTGTACTGACTCAGTGGCAAGAGCTGTGATGTGTCCACACCGTGTCCTCTGCACTGTCCAACTACTGTGTACTTGGTGCATGTGTCAACACTGGGGTGTTGCAATCCAACAGACACCAGACAGATGGGTGCAAGGCCATGTGGGATGTGAGTGCCATGCTTGGCATCAGACTGACAATTGACTTCTCCTGTTCAATTAGTGCACTTTTAGCAATGTACAACTAATGATGCCAGGGCTTGCTCTGTAATGTGCTGTGCTCACAGTGGTGTGTGCGTTTGGTGCAGGTGACTGATGTCTGTCTGTTTCCCCATTGTTTGCAGATACATCCACGGCCACGGAAGGGGACAGCTCCACGGACCAGGAGGAGCCGGAGAGCCAGACTGGGTCAGCAGCCGAGGAGTGGTCGGAGGGACCCAGTGGCACGGAGGGCGAGGGGAGCCACACCGAGGAGTCCTCAGCAGCATCCACCTCAGCTGAGGACCAGAGCAACTCGGAGGATGACTCCCTTGTGGAGGCGGGTGTCAGCAGCCACCACACCCCAGCTAGTGTTGCTGTCCCCGCCACCACCAGCACCACCACCGCCCTCCCATCGGCTCCCATTCCCCAGGTCCGTGGAGGCTCCCATGTCCGGGAGCGTGTCTCCTTTGGGCCAGGCACCGCACCCTGCCCCTGTGTCCCCTGCTGCCCTGAGTGAGGAGTCTGTGTACCTCCTTCGCCAGCTCCATGTAGGGCAGACAGCCATGCTGAGTGTCCTCCATGCGCACACCGCGCTGTTGACTCAGCTGGTGTCGTTCATGGAGGGCATCTCATCGGGCATGTCTGACCTACAGAGGGGCAATAGGTCCATGGACTCCTCCCTGACGGCAGCAGTGTCCCTCCTCAAACGGTCCCTCACCCCTCCTGCCTCTGCTCCATCCACACTCCCCAGCACCTTACCCATCCCAGGCACACACACACCGGCACAGGCACACACCAGCACACACACATCCAGCACACTGACACACACGCCAATGACAAAACGCACACGCACGCACATTCAGGGGACTGAAGCCAGACTCACAGGGGATGGGGCCCTGGAACACACACACGCATCCACATGCACTGCGCAGTCCTCAGTTCCCTCTCCCTCCAAAGCACCCTCCCTTGCCTCACCTGCAACCCCAAAGTCACAGCAGCTCTTCCTCTGTGACCTCGGCCTCTTCCCCACCGATGAAGCTGCTCCAGCATCCCGGGGAAGAGGAAGCCCACCCACACGGAGCAGAGTGCCCCTCGCCCCCGGACACCCTCCCCCAGGCGCAGACGGACTGAGGCCCCCACCCGCAAGTCCCCCGGAGTGCTAAGAGCAAGACCCCGCCACCGCCCTGCAGCTCAGGCACAAGGTCTCCGTCCTCCATCCCTCAGGCCCCCACTGCACAGGTGCCCCCACCACACCCTGCCCCAGGTTCCCCCACCCACAGATATACCATCCCCAAGATGCTCCGGCCTTCTCCCCCTGCCACTTGCTCTCCCAGCACCACACCCCCGCTGCGCTTGTCTGTGCCACTGATGTGGTGAGGGTGTCCTCCCCTCTGTCCAACCTACCTTGCCTGTTCCCCATTCTCCTCCCCTGGAGGTAGGCACTGCAGTGGAGTCCACTACCGCCCTGTCTGACTTGGGCACTGCAGTGGCGGACCTGTCCACCCCATCTGCAGGGTCCACTGCAGTTGTGCCGGCACCCACGACATCTGTGTCATGCCCCCAGTTGTGCCGGCACACACCATGTCAGACACCTCCACTGCAGTTGTTAGTGGCTCTCCAGCACCCACCACCCCTTCCCTGACTCCCCCTGGTGAGCCCTGATCCTGTCCCTGCGGTGCCTGGCCTGCCCCCCGGTTGCCCCTCCTAGTGGATTGTCCCTGGTATTGTGCAGGCATGCGTAGGGTGACATCTGCCAGTGTCACCCTGTTTGAACTTTGACAATGGACTGGCCATTGGCCTTTGCTCTAATTTCTTCTGGACGTCGTTATCAAACAACACATATGCTGAATAAAGCAACTTTCTTTTCTCTAGTGCTCATGCTTCAGATGTACATGTTGTTGGTGCAGCTAACCATGCCCTTGCTGCAGTGATGGTGATATCTGGTCTCATGATTATGAAGTGTTACTGTGCAGGAACCCATGTGGTCCAGGGGGAATGTGTCCTATCATGTGGTGTATCCATGTCATCAATAGCAGCATCTGAGGGTGTCATGTGTTCAGTATTTGGCAATGGGTTTCCTACTTACATTGGCAATTTCATATCTGTGGCTTCCACCCCTGCACATCTGTTGTGCCTGCCATCGTTGCATTTGTCTACTTCCCTGACCGTGTTGCCATCTCCAGTGGACATGCAGGTTTGGGCATCAATGGGGAGGGACTCATCCGTGTAGTCAGTGCAACATTGCTATACAAGTGTGTTGGATCTGTGCTGATGATTCCGTTGGCACATCCATGACCAGGCTGATGTGATGGGAGCCCTCATTTGGTGCTAATTGTTGATTGTGTGACCAAGTGCTCAGCTGACATGATGGGGCCCTACTGAGGCAACATATGGCACAGCTTTCCTCACACAGGAGTGGAGTCCCCTCATGGCAGTGTGTACACGTGTGACATTGCCTGCGCCCAAGGTGTGTGTTGTATGTGCATGTCTGTGTGTTCACTTTCATTCATCTGCGCATGCTGTGATCCCTAGTGTTGTACCTGTTTGTGATGCTTGCTGACTTGAGCTATGTTCCCCCAAAGTCTTCTCCCTGTGTTCTCTGTGATGTGGGTGCATGGCACATTACTGGTCATCAGGGTGTCACCCATAGGTGTGTTTGCTGTCAGGGCAGAGTTTGTGTGCTGACGCAGATGGGTCACAGTCAGGTTTCCCTTTGGCACTTGTTGTTTGCCCCTGTCATGTGATTTCCAGTTTGTGTTATCTTTCAGTGATTGTGACACGTTGTGTGTGTGACTGCTGGCACTCCTTAGGGTCCGGGCTGCAATGTTGGTTGTTGTCTATGTGTGTTCTTTGTGGGTGACCTTGGCTTCTTCATTGGTGTGTGACTGTGGCTGGGATCCCATTGGTCGGTGTGGTATTGCCGTCATGTCCATGTACAGCGTAGTGTGCAGTGTGTCAGACATTCAGGAGTCTTGTTGAGTGTCCATGTGTGATGTGTTTCTACACCTTGGTTCCCACCCACCACCCTGGAATAGTCATGGGTGCATGTGCAATGTCACCAGTGCATGTGTACTTCACTGCTGCACATTGTTGGAGGTCGAGGGGTGTGGTCTTGAGTGTGTGCAGATGAGAGTTGTTGCCCGGCTAGTCCCCTGCCTCCATGTTGGCCTTGGCTTACTGGCCATGCTGATTGATTTGTGCTTGTGTAGGTGTGATGGTAGTTAGTTGCTCAGGACACCTGACTGTGGTTCACAGTGTGAACGACATTTAGCTTTGTCATCACAGTGGTATTTTTATTCAGCCCAGGGTCACCACATTGTGGGGGCCCTGGGGGTGGTGCTGTGGTGTGTCTGTGACTTGCTGTGTCAGTTGTTGTTCCTACGTGCCTGTGTGACATGTGTGTTTTGTGCTCCCTCTCACCTGTCAATGCCTGCTTGCCCACATAGGGGATTTGGATCCATGAGTTACCTTAGTGTGGCAGTGTATGCACATCTGTATGATTGGTATTCAGCTCTCCTCATGTGTTGTGTTGTTGACTGGGGACACTGGCACCCCCACCCCTCACCTGCTGTGTATGATGACAGTGTTGGTCTGCCTGTTTGTGTTTGTGCATCTGCACCACTGCATTGGCATATCTTGGGTGTGCCATTGGCTGTATGTTGTTTGGTGTGTTTCCCCTGCTGTTCCTGGGACTCCTAGGTCATCGGTCAGCACAGTGATCATGGTTTGTGTGTCCCATTGCTGCCATGGTATGGTATCTGTTCACCTCACATCTGCTGTCTCCACAGGGTATCTGCATTTGTGTGCCCATTGGTGCAAATATGTGGTTCTGCATTCTGATGGTCACTTCTGTCATTGTGTCATTGATGACTGTTGACGGTCTCAGCCCCCATGGGTGTTGTTTGTCTGCACATGGCCAAAGGAATCTTTCATTTGCACTGCAGTATTTGGCTCCCCCAATTTATGTTGCAATGGGACACATACACTACTTTGCCACAGATGAGTTTTTGGTTCTGTGACCAGGAATGATCCATGCAGTTTGGCAGTTGCAGCTCTTTCTTTGTCAACAATTACCTTTTGGTCACTGTGATGATGAGGGTGTAGACCCCATTGCCACAATGGTCAAAATGTGCTTCAGCTATGGACCCCACACTTACCTTTTGGTCACTGTGATGATGGGGGTTTAGACCCCATTGCCACAATGGTCAAAATGTGCTTCAGCTATGGACCCCACACTTGCCTTTTGGTCACTGTGATGATGGGGGTTTAGACCCCATTGCCACAATGGTCAAAATGTGCTTCAGCTATGGACCCCACACTTGCCTTTTGGTCACTGTGATGATGGGGGTTTAGACCCCATTGCCACAATGGTCAAAATGTGCTTCAGCTATGGACCCCACACTTGCCTTTTGGTCACTGTGATGATGGGGGTTTAGACCCCATTGCCACAATGGTCAAAATGTGCTTCAGCTATGGACCCCACACTTGCCTTTTGGTCACTGTGATGATGGGGGTTTAGGCCCCATTGCCACAATGGTCATGGGCTGCTTGCATTGTGGGTGCCACACACATATATGTGTGGCACATGTGCTAGGGGGTCACATTGTATGTTCAAAGTCATGTTCGGTGTTGTAGGCATTTGACACAGCCTGCTCACACGCTTGTCATGGTGGTGGGGGATGTCTTAATCTTGCATTCCCTAGGTTGTGGTGTGCTTGTTGTGTCATGCATTGTCCATCCTATGAGTGGGGGTGGTAGTAGTGGTAGGCATCCAGCCCCCTGGCTAAGGGTGGTAGTAGTGGTAGGCTTCCTGCCCCCTGGCTAAGGGTGGTAGTAGTGGTGGGCATCCTGCCCCCCTGGGTGAGGGTGGTAGTAGTGGTAGGCATCCTGCCCCCTGGCTAAGGGTGGTAGTAGTGGTAGGCATCCAGCCCCCTGGCTAAGGGTGGTAGTAGTGGTGGGCATCCTGCCCCCCTGGGTGAGGGTGGTAGTAGTGGTAGGCATCCTGCCCCCCGTGGGTGAGGGTGGTAGTAGTGGTAGGGCATCCTGCCCCCTGGCTAAGGGTGGTAGTAGTGGTAGGCATCCAGCCCCCTGGCTAAGGGTGGTAGTAGTGGTGGGCATCCTGCACCCCCTGGGTGAGGGTGGTAGTAGTGGTGGGCATCCTGCCCCCCCTGGCTAAGGGTGGTAGTAGTGGTGGGCATCCTGCCCCCCCTGGGTGAGGGTGGTAGTAGTGGTAGGCATCCTGCCCCCGTGGGTGAGGGTGGTAGTAGTGGTAGGCATCCTGCCCCCTGGCTAAGGGTGGTAGTAGTGGTGGGCATCCTGCCCCCCTGGGTGAGGGTGGTAGTAGTGGTGGGCATCCTGCCCCCTGGGTGAGGGTGGTAGTAGTGGTGGGCATCCTGCCCCCTGGCTAAGGGTGGTAGTAGTGGTGGGCATCCTGCCCCCTGGGTGAGGGTGGTAGTAGTGGTAGGCATCCTGCCCCCCATGGGTGAGGGTGGTAGTAGTGGTAGGCATCCTGCCCCCTGGCTAAGGGTGGTAGTAGTGGTGGGCATCCTGCCCCCTGGGTGAGGGTGGTAGTAGTGGTAGGCATCCTGCCCCCGTGGGTGAGGGTGGTAGTAGTGGTAGGCATCCTGCCCCCTGGCTAAGGGTGGTAGTAGTGGTGGGCATCCTGCCCCCCTGGGTGAGGGTGGTAGTAGTGGTAGGCATCCTGCCCCCTGGCTAAGGGTGGTAGTAGTGGTGGGCATCCTGCCCCCTGGCTAAGGGTGGTAGTAGTGGTGGGCATCCTGCCCCCCTGGGTGAGGGTGGTAGTAGTGGTGGGCATCCTGCCCCCTGGCTAAGGGTGGTAGTAGTGGTGGGCATCCTGCCCTCCCTGGGTGAGGGTGGTAGTAGTGGTAGGCATCCTGCCCCCTGGCTAAGGGTGGTAGTAGTGGTGGGCATCCTGCCCCCCTGGGTGAGGGTGGTAGTAGTGGTAGGCATCCTGCCCCCTGGCTAAGGGTGGTAGTAGTGGTAGGCATCCTGCCCCTGTGGGTGAGGGTGGTAGTAGTGGTAGGCATCCTGCCCCCTGGCTAAGGGTGGTAGTAGTGGTAGGCATCCAGCCCCCCTGGCTAAGGGTGGTAGTAGTGGTAGGCATCCTGCCCCCTGGCTAAGGGTGGTAGTAGTGGTAGGCATCCTGCCCCCTGGCTAAGGGTGGTAGTAGTGGTAGGCATCCTGCCCCCGTGGGTGAGGGTGGTAGTAGTGGTAGGCATCCTGCCCCCTGGCTAAGGGTGGTAGTAGTGGTAGGGCATCCAGCCCCCTGGCTAAGGGTGGTAGTAGTGGTAGGCATCCTGCCCCCTGGCTAAGGGTGGTAGTAGTGGTAGGCATCCAGCCCCCCTGGGTTGGGGTGGTGGCGTGCATTCAGGCCCCTGT
Organism: Calotriton arnoldi; assembly: GCA_963921515.1. Lineage (NCBI taxonomy): Eukaryota > Metazoa > Chordata > Amphibia > Caudata > Salamandridae > Calotriton > Calotriton arnoldi. The sequence goes on from CAWUFW010018166.1 coordinate 40,478, forward strand.
GTGCATATGTGGCATTGGTGATGGGCATCCCGCCCCTATGGTGCTGCTGTTGCTGGTGTGAGTATATTCAGATTCCCAGTGTATGTGTGTGATGTGTCGTTTACGTGTTGTATGTGTTTTGTGGTTGGTGTCTGACTTACCTTCTGCGCCGTACGCGTCCGTGCCTGTTCCGGTAGTAGATGTAGAATATTGGTATGATCGGGACGAAGGGATTCATGGTTGGTTCGTATCGTTCGTCCTTCCGTTGCTTCGCGTCGTCCTCGTCGCTGGCTTCGTCCTCGCCGCTTCGCTCGTCCTCGTCGCTTCGCGTCGTCCTCATCGGTGCTGTGTTCGTCTCGTAGCCGTGGATCGTGTTGTGGCGCGATTCGGAGCTTATGTGCGCCTCTCCCGGATGCTTTGACGTGCCGTGCGTAGCGACGGGTTCGGCGCGTACGGAAAGCGCATCGTACTTGTCCGGCCGGACGGGGCTGCATTTTCCCTTCCGTGCGACTCGATTCGGCGTTTCCGGATTCGCCTCGGTCGGAGAACAGGACCTGGTTTGGGTGAGTACGGCTCGGCCGGAATTTTTGCTGTTGTGCGCATCGTACTTGCTCGTTCGGTGTGCTGTACGGATCGGTCGGGAAACTGGCTTTCGCATGGCTTTTTTCCCGACCGAATAGGATTGGGTGCGCCTCCGACCGAGATCGGAATCGGCCCCTATGTGTTGTATATAATCACTAAAGGGAACTATCACGTGTGATATATATCTCTTTATAGATATTTGGTTAAATAAGGACACATCCTAGGGTGAAATCAATATTGGCCTACCTATTCTTGTAGGGCATAAATGGGTATAACATCTCTATCCTTTACTCTCACATTAATTTTTCCTGCCAGATCGTGATAATTACAGTTCTTTCTCTCTTCTCTCTGAAATTCTAGCTTAAATAGCACCTGCCGTTATTTCCATTTCCATTCTTTACATCTTTTATTCTTTTGGCCTTATAGTGGCCACCATGTCACAACTAAGGGGTCGATTCCGATCCCGTTTGGAAGGGCTCCGAAAGCGAACCGGACGGAAAAAGCACGAGCCATACGCGTGTTTCCCGACCGACGCGTACAGCCGTACGGACGAGCAAGTACGATGTGAGATATGCGAAATTGCTGACCGAATCGTTTCCGGCTCCGAACCGCTCCATACGACTCAACCGTAAGCAATCCGTGCCGTGCAATGGAGGCGATTTCCGACCGAGCCAGTACGATGCACGATTCGGACAGCCGGATCGAGTCGGAGCCTCCGACACGTAAACGCTCCGGGAAGCGGACTTCGGGGGTCCGCACCGGACCCCCCTTCACCCATAGCCATTCGAGTCGATCACAGGGGGGGACCCAAGGGTCCCCCCTACACATGCCTTTATGGTGCGATTTGCATAGATGCATCCCCACTACAGGGGGCGCCCTTGTGCGCAACGTACCTCTTTCATCAATGGGAGCCTGTGTACGCGTCATACAACAGGCTCCCATTGACTTCAATTGGGCGCCGAGCGACCCGTGTCGGTCAGCGCTTGTTCGCATCGTGCTCGTGCGCTCGGAGCCCCAGAGCACGAGTTGGTGGGAAAGCACTCCGGATCAAAGTCGGATGGTGAGCTTTCCTAGCGAGATCGGATTCGACCCCTAAGTTGTAATCTCACCATGGGTGGCTATTTTGTTATTTATTTCTATAATTTTGCATTAATATGAAACAACATGTATGGTATTTATTCTTCCAGCCTTGAAAAAGTCTATGTTTAGACGAAACACGTGTTGGCAAAATCCTTGCTGTGAATACCAAGAAAATAAACCAACAAGTTGAACAATGAATCTGTGGACTTTTTGTGACTATCTGTACTTGGAGAAAGGACATAATTGGTCTACTTTGAATTATTCCTATAAAATGAAGTTTAATATATAACTTGTGATGGTTATACGCATCCACTATAATTTGGAGATCTGTACCTGTTTTTGTGCTGAATTAAGCTCTTTTCCTAGTTTGTATGTACACACATTATTTTTCTAATGTGTAATTAGCACCTTTGGTAGTGGGTGTATTGAGCTGACAGCACCTCAACCTAATTGTAAAATTGTTCTATTATTCATTCACACAAGACTTCACTACATTTAATGCTTCATCTTTGAGGTGCGGTAATTCTCCCAATTGGGGAACACTACTACCTCTTCGTATTAACTACTGTTGGACGTGTTTAAGACATTTAACACACCTGCAAAGGGGTATACACTTAAGAGGAGCGTTAAGTAACACACAAGCACGAACAGTAAGCGGATACACCAGCCATACAGCTACAGTTAGAATTGGCCACAATCTCAAATAAAATGACACTTGCACTGCACAATTATACCCATACCTTATTGTTAGGACAGTGAACACTGCAGTAGAACCCCCGCTGGACTACATCACGCATGAACAGCACACTTAGCGTTAACACACTTATTGTAATTATTGGACAGGCACACTAATTATAGGTTTTTGTGGTTTTCTTTTTATTTCTCTAGAATTATGTTTTGACGCAGCTTTATACGGTGGCAGTTAAAGTTAATCTGTGAAGTGTATTAATATCATTGTCAAACGTCCGTAATGTAGCATATAAAGATTTACCCCCCACATATCAAGCACGAGAATGCAAATGGAGTTGTTCTGCAATATATTTCACAATATGTAGTAATTACAACTGTATATTATTTTGTGTCGGTAAAAACAAAAAACTGAATAAAGATTATTCCCAAAAAAAAAAAAAGTACTGTAGATAGGATAAGGTGATATTTTGGAATTGTCAACCACACCTGCTGTTTGCATTTTCAACATTGTGTGCTGAACTTGAAAATATGGTGAACTTGTGACCTGTCAGTTCAGTTGAATGTTGCATTAACTGTTACTATGGAAACTGGCATTAAGCAGAATGGGGGAAGGGTTGAAACTTAACTGTGGACTTAAAATGTAAAATTGTAATTTATATGTAAGTGATATCTTATTAAAGTAAGATTTCTCCAGTCAGTACAAAAAAAAAAAAAGAGAAGGGTCAAGCAGCTGATAGGTGTCCAGAAAAGTTAGGATTTCATCGTTCATAGTCTTCTCTAGAATCTTTGCCGGAAACGGAAGACTGGAGATGGGTCTGTAGCTTTCCACCAGCTTAGGAGCTAGGTAGGTTTTCTTCACCAGGGAAAGAATGGAAGGTTTTTTACATATATTTGGGTAATGCCCGGAGCTAAGTGCCTTGTTTAGTAGATCCTTGAGTTGCCCAGCCACCTGGCTGGCCACCAAGTTGATGATAAGTGGGGGACAGGGGTCCGAGGGGGTTACTGATTTAATAGGGCTGATGAGACTTATTGTTTTATCCCAAGAGACAGGTGAGAACTTCTCAAAGATGGGAGGAACACAGGACCCTGGGGATAATCCAGGGTTCATAGCCTCATCCTGATATAAAAAACGGTCCATACTAGGTGCATTCAGAGAAAATGCTTGAAAGATAGAGTTGACCTTAAATTGGAAGAAGTCCGCCAGCTTATTGCAGAAGGATATATCAGGAATAAAGGTGTTGTTGTTGTTCCATTTAGACAAATCTTTGACAGTTTTAAAGAGTTCCCTAGTGGAGTCTACAGCCAATCTGATTTTTCCTTTTCTTCTTTAATTAGCTCTTTATACTCCCAAAGAAGTTTTTTATATTTGATTTTTTTATCAGGAGGATAGTCTTTCCTCCAGATGCGCTCCTGATGCCTGCACTTAAGCTGAGCAGCTTTCAGTACCTGTGAGAACCATGTAGCTGATGGATTTTTTCTATGGCTCTTCAGCATTTTCTCGGGTACCAATTTGAGACATGCTGCGTCCAACCAGCGCATATAGTTAATTGCTGCACAGATCAAGTTATTACCGGGAGCGGGAGCTGATTTGGAGACAGTGTCCTGTAGGGCTTCTACCTTAATGTTCTTCCAGGGGCTGTATTTAATGACTCGGATTGCGCTGTTTAGTACTGCTCTATTGCACGGGGTCGTGACTGAAAAGAAAATAGCCCTATGATCTGACTATGGAAGTGGCAGGATTTTGTCTATTTCTAGCTCTGCTTTGTTTGTGAAGATTCCGTCCAACATATGAATGACCGTGTGAGTAGGTGCTTTAATTCGTTGGTGTAGTTTGAAGCAATTAAGAGTGTCTACCAGGAGATCTGTATCCGTATTGGAGGACAACTCAAGATGTAAATTGAAATCACCTACAAGCGTGAAACTCGCCTGTGTTATGCAGGATTCCATAAAAGACTGAATTTTGTGAACAAAACTGGCACTTGGGCCCGAAGGATGATAGATTAGTATTCCTTGAAATGTATATGATTTGTTCAGTTTTATAATGAAAGTGAGCGCTTCGCAATCTAGATGAAATACTGGTGTAAAACTAGCCTCAAGCGAGTTGCGATAGACAATCGCTAGCCCCCCCTTTTTTGCCTGTTCTATCTAATCTTTCAATGTTAAAGCTGTTTGGAATAGCGGTGTTAATGTCTGGATCAGACGTGCTATATGCCCAAGTCTCAGTAATGAATGTAACGTCAGGATCATACTTGAACATATGGTCAGCAAATTCGTATTTGTTCTTAGTAAGTGATCAAGTGTTAAGCAGCATGCAGGGGTGCGTCTTTGTGGCCATTTGCCTATTGTTTGTTTCTCTAGTGGGAGCTCTAGAGGAGACAGGCCCTGACCAGGCGACTGCGCTGAGGGAGAAGTTACACACATGACTCCTGTATTTGTTAGAGCCCCCGCACCAGTCATGAGGGAGACAGTGGCTGTTAATTCCGTTTTGGAGTAAGGCAAGAAGTTCAATCCCCGTGTAACTGATAAGTGGAGCAGTGGTCCTGGAATATAGCCTTTTACATCACATGCGTTTACAACGCAAGCGATTACAACGCGGTTGTTATAACGACCGCGTTGTTACATCGGAGTACCAGGCATCAGGACCCCGGGAAACAGCCATCACATTGCATGCGTTACAATACAAGCGATTACAACGCGGTTGTTACAACGACCACGTTGTTACATCGCAGTACCATTACAACGCAAGTCGTTACAACGACTTGCTCTAGGGGGCGCGCTGGACTTAGGAATAGTATCATTTACTATTCCAACTCCAGTGTGTGCAACAGTAGGGAAGGTGTTGGAATAGTAAATTATACTATTCCTTAGTTTAGAACACCCCCTAGAGCAAGTTGTACTAGGCGAAGCGAGGGCTGCATGGTGATGGTTTGGTTTCCCAAGGTGCAATGCCATGGTGGTGAAAGTAGTACATAGTAGTAGTAGACACTGACAGTAGCATTTTCAAAAAAAGAAAATGAGACAGTCAGTCACCTGAGGGAGACTAGAGAACGAGTAGTAGAAGTACAGTACACAAGAAGAAGACTGCAACACAATAGACTATGTTGATAAGCAATGTTAAAGTAAAATAAAATAGAATGGAGGGCTAGCCTAGTACAAGTTACAAACTGAAGTCAACTCGAGCTATGAAGTGGACAAGCAGCTGCTTGATGGATTATGTTCCTGCTGAAAAAATTTGAATATAAAATACTGTGCATGAGTGGTCAATCTAATCTATATTGTGTGGGCTGTAGTATATATACTTAGAACCACAAAAACCGAAATCTCGGATACAAGAACCTAGCCAATTTCTACAAAAGGTTTTACGCTCTCTGAGAGTCAGAAAAACAGTATGAAAGGAAAAATGTCCTTTCTTGAGTCCCCTCACTCACCAGGGTTTCCCCACGGTGACATGCTTCATCATTGGGGCCATCCCAACCTGCTGCGGGTTGGGGCGTGCTACGAATTGCGACACTACGTAGGAGCACTAATTATGGGTGACTATGTGTGGTGCAGTGATGGAGGTGGAGTGGGTGAGATTAAAAATATCTGGCTAGTGGGCAAAAAAATAATTTATTCAGGCTCCTAGCCGATATATTAAAAACGGGGTTGGTCTCTAGGGTACCTGTCTGCAATGGGTCAGGGGTCCCTAGTGGATGTCAACCAGTTTCGAGCTTCCCCAGGACAAACAGGGTCCAGCCCTGTATTGTACCACTCCAAGGTGACCTAAAAATAGGAAAAAAATGATGCTGCGGAATTTAAGCAGGCAAAAGTTAATACATACGGAAAAAATCCTCATGGGTGCTCTGCTTTGCTCAGCCTCTTTTGCCTTAGCCTCAGCACTGGACTTAAGCCCTGCCTGTAGAAACCCTTCCTGTGCCAATTTTGGGGCTGATGCTCATGTTCTTGTTGATATTGTTCTTGGTGTTGTTGGTGGTTTTGGCTGCTGTGAGCCAACCGCACTGCCCATAGGGTCTGAAGTTTAACTAAAAGGCTGCCCTGCAGTGCTTGTTGTGCCCTGGAGGAGCGGGCCTCTAATTTCTGGCTGTTCTTTTTCTAGCTGACTGGCTTGCACAGCTATCCAGGTTTTGTAGCTGGCAACATCCTCGTCTGAAAAAGGAATGAAAGTGTGCATTAACGGTTTATTCCATGGATCAAGAATTGTGGCACAAATGTAAAGGTTGGATGACACAATGCCTCTTTGCACCCTTGTATTTTCAGATAAGCGAAGGGTTATGCTCTCCACCAACTCATATGCTTCTTTTTTTCCTCCACACCTGCGTACATTGCAGACACCTCCTTCAGCTGTTGCTGTAACATGTGCAACAATGGCATAGCTTGTCCCATGGTACAGTCCTCCTTGCTGACTTCATGTGTAAAGACCTTGAAAGGAAGCAGTATCTCTGTCAGACATTTAACTAGGCCCCATTGGTCCATCTCAATGATCATGCCTTTCACAGTGGCATCCCCTCTTTCCATGACATATTCATTGTTTGGTCTGTACTGCTCAAACAGACGTTCAAGCATGTATTACGTTGAGTTCCAACGTGTTGGCACCTCCTGGATGAGTGCTTTTACTGGCACTCTATTAGCACATTGAATGATCCTCAGCTGCTTCCAGTCTTTAAAATAATGGCTGAAATGTGTGCAGATTCTCCTGCAGGTGGTCATTAAGTTGCTGACTCAGTCTTCTTTTTTCAGAAAGTCTTGAACAATGATGTTAATGTAGTTCGCCAAACACACAACCCTGAAATAGCCACCATCGGCCATGGCCTTAACTATATTACTGCCATTGTTCGTGGCAACAAAACTAATGTTAAGCCCTCCTGGTCGCAGCCATTCAAAGACCTTCTTGTCAAAGTCTTCCAAAATGTTTGCAGCAGTATGAGATTTCTCCATGGCGAATATGGCTACTGTAGCATGTTTCCGAGCGGCATTAAAGATTTCAGCAGTGTCAACACCTGCAGATACCTTTTCTCTAACCCCCACAAAAGAGATCCAGTGTGCAGTGATGCACATGTGATCAGTGGGTTGGCCACTGGTCCACATGTCTTTTGTTAGATGGTTAGTGTGAACAGCACTCTGCTGCAAAGCTTGTCCAAGCAATTCCAGCAAGACGTGATGTAGTGCTGGAACAGCAACTCTGGCGAAATAGGACCGGCTAAGAACCGTTCATTTCAGGCAGATGGCTGCCACAAATTCAAGAAAACCCACCTTTTCCACAAAAGAAAAAGGGAGGAGGTCCAGTGCTAACATTTTAGCCAGCTTCTTGTTGTACAAATGTGCCATTGGGTGTTTGCATTTGTACTGCCCCTCTGACCTAAACGTGCTGATGATGGTAGCCTGGATTTGTTTTCTTTTATGGTGCCACTGATGCAGGTGACTTGACACCAGAATGTTAGGCTCAATGTGCATTTTTTCGTTGTGGTACTCTCTTGCCCTGAAACCCTTGGTGTCTCGGCCTGACTCTTGTGCGATTGCGATGTTGCTGATGATGATGTGGGCAGTACCTCTGAACTGTTGGGGACAAGGCTGCTTTGTGTACCAGAGAAAATGTCTCCCTCTTGTTCACCTTCCACCGTGATCGGATCTTCTTCATCCCCTCCACCAACAACACTTTCCAGTTTTTTGACCGCTAAGGTGCGCCTCCCACTGGATCAAGTGGTGTTTTCTCGGATGGGTTGTTTGGCCTCCGGTACCATAGTACCAAGCTTACCCCAACTAACACCTACTCCTCAATGTTCACCTACTTCCTGCTAACCGAAAAAAAGTCCAAAACTGGGAAGGTCAGCAATCTCAGATGAACTGGTAGGTGGGCATGAAGTTTGACTCTCTGCAGTACCTACTTCTACTGAGGTGGTTGTGGTGGATGTAGGACACTGCCAGGACTTTGTAAATATGGCAGCTGGAGGTGGTGTTGGCAGTATCTGTGTTGGTGGTATCTATGCCACATCCCTCATAGCAGTTTGGGATGGGGTAATGTCGGTCTCCACTGCGGCAGGGCTCATCATCATAATCCTCCTCTTCTACATCTACCTCCATATCTCTGAGGCTTTCTGGAACCTTCCTTTTCCCTAGCCTTGCCTCGAAGCGTGTCTCACTCTCAGACTGAGGTGGGACCTAAGTGGCGTCTACATCATCAGAAGGGGGCTTGCAGAAGAAGTTGATGGACTAACCCTCCATTTCCTTGCTCGGGATCTGGAAGACAATGGATCTTCTAGAGTGGCTTGCTCTTCTTCTTCCTCAGCAGGAAGCTCGATCCCTTGAACTGCCCCTACTTCAGGAGGAACAACTACTATTGGGGGTGGTTGTGGCTGTTGTTGCCCACTTATCTAAGTTTCCTGCATTGATTGGGTACTACTTCGCAATAACAATAAGTCTATTTTAACATCACTGCTAGTCGGTGTTGTGATTACTAGACTGGCTGCCTCTGCGACAGATATGGGCTTGGACCTAGGTTAGTGGGGTGGGTCCACTGATGCGGGGTGCTTCTCTCAGCTTGCACTCCAGACACCGCTGCTGCAGGCCCAATTTTGGGTTTCCCAAAAAAGATCTTGGGTGACATACCGGTGGTGGTAAGAGGCAGTGCCTTCTTCTTCTCACTGGCAACTTTCTTAGTACTGGACCTGGTACCTTTCTTTGGGGCCATCTTGAAGATGTCAGTTAGCAGCACAGGGTGGCACAAGTTGAAAAGATGTCTGTCTGTGCTCACATGTCACGTCACACACATTGTGCACAAGTGCACAGGCCTTCTGTCTGGCACTACAATGGGTGATGTTGTCTCGTACTTTTGGTGCACCTAAAAAGCAAAGAAGCAAGAAGAACATCAGTGAAATGTGACATTGTTCTGGTTCAATTACTAGCACAAACAAATATAATATATTTTAGTGTGTGTGTGGTCACACTTGTAAGTGTTATTAATTATTACCTCAGTTAGTAAAACAATTAACAATACTGTGTAGCCATTTGTGAGACTTTGACAACAACAAGGGCTTTCATGGTGTACTTTGTATACTACACTCAGGAAGGATAGGAAAGAAGAAGAACAACAACAAAATACAAATGTAACGGTTTGGCATTGTGCATCACGTGGGAAGCAGCAATCAGGTAGCTGCAGCTGACAAATTACAATTGAAGCAATAAGCCATGGGGAACAAAGGGAAGACAGGCATGCAGGCCTATATGGCAAACGCACACTGACTGCCTTTACAAAAAGGCCACCAGACACATGGTAACAACAACAACAACAAGCAGGAGGCCTGGAAAACAAGGAACTCAAGCAGGTCTATATGGACACCGACTTTACAAAATGGCCCCTGGCCACATGGGGAGGCTCAACCAAGGCAAATGCTGGCCCACTATTACAAATACAAATACACTCCCACACTGGCCAGACAAAGGAGGCATGCTAAACACCACATTTTTAATGCAAGAATGCCAAAAATGAAAATCCACAGGGCTAAAAGGTTTGCAACTTACAACCACACGCATCCATAAAAGGCATTCAATATTTAACACAATTGAAAAAAAAGGTGAAATACCACAAAAAAAGAAAACACATTTTGTATGTTTAATCCAATGCCATTCATGGCCAAAATGATGTTTAAATTAAAATAAATTCAACAGACTACACAGAAACAGTTTTTTCATTTCATGCACCCATGATGAGTAGCTCTGGGCCTATTGTTTGGAAAACCCATTGGCAGACTAGGCCACATAGTGAATCAATTCAAATAATATTGCAAATTTATTGACAACATGGAGAAAAAAATGTAGTGAAATGTGCTACATTTTAGCTGAATAAAAAAAGAACAAATTGCATTCAAAACAACAACCAGCAAGAAGACATATCCACCACAAAGAAGGCATGCAGGCCTATGGCAAAAGCACACTGGCTGCCTTCACAAAATGGCCGCCAGCCACATGGCCAGGCCACCACAACAAGAAGCAATAAGCCAATGCTGATGAATATATTTAGATAGTCAGAAGTAAGCTGATGTGTGCATGGTTTCCTATACTAATTTAGACCTACTTTATTCTCTTTTACATGCTCATACAGAGACTGTTATACCCATTCTTATGCTGTTAGAGAGACTCTGACATTCTCTCATATACCTCAGCAGACTCTCTCACACCCTCTCTCATACTCATACATGCACTGTTTCACCCTCTCCCAAACCCATTCAGACTTCCTTTATTTCCATCCACATACCTATACAGTCTGACACCTATTTACATACCCATACAGAGAGTCACACCCTCTCACATAACCAATAAAGAGACTTTCACATTCTCTCACATACACATATAGATACCCATATAGCCATTTACATACTCATACAAAGACTTTCACACACTTTCATTTATGTATGCAGACACCTTTATACCCATTCACATACCCATACAGAGACTCTAAAATCCTCTCACAAACCAATGCACAGACTGTCACAGTCTCTCACATACCTATATAGAGACTCTTACATCCTCTCACATACCCATGTAGACACTCTATATACTCATTGACATATGCATACAGAGGTTTGTATACCCTGTCTTGTTGTATTCCTCTTAGGGTGTCCATAACGGGCTTTCCAATATCCTGTCCTTATATAGGCATAATTCGCCCCTGCCCTTATATAGGCATAGAATCCCAGGCCTTATTTAGGCATTAAACCGTGCACTCCAAATACAGGCATGGTCTCTGACATCCGTCCACCCTAACGTCACACGAGTTCATGAAGAACAGACCCTTAGGCTGCGGGAGTTTCCCTAGCTCAGGACTATTGATTTCTTCAAGGCCTCATCTATTATGCATGAACCATTATTCCTTAGGGGTTCATTCATGACGTCTTTCGTTGTCCAATTCACGTCAATGCTAACATTCCTAAGGTACTCTCAGGTATAAATATACCTTCCCTAGCCCCTGTAAACCAGAGGAGACCTCGACTTCAGAGGAGCCCGTATCCCGGCCTGACGCACTGAGAAGACGCTGCCATTCCCTGCACGCAGAGAGCCCAGCTTCCAGCTTCCAGTGATCTGACTTCCCTTGCGGGGTGTTGGAGATCGAGTCTGGCAAAGAGATTCCAACCTCTCTCATTCTTCAGGTATGGAGCTGATAAGAACCTAGAGGGACTCTTGGCATACTAGGCATACTAGACTTAACATACTCTTAGTATACCATAGTAAGGAATACTTCACCTACTTCTTCCCTCTTCCTACACCTAGGTTAGGTTAGGTACACTGGGGTAGAACTAGCTTAGCACCGCATCGTATGAGTACTCGCATTTTTAGTCTGTGTTATTTATGTAACAGCATTTGTACTAAAAGATAATGCTATCGCAGTATTATTTATTTCTACTGCTCACCCTGTACATTATTTATCTCGCATACTGTCTTGTGATCGTAACAGCACATTATACTTAGACCAGAAACAAGACTGTTCAATAAACTTTTTATTGAAAATGCCCGTCTCTTATTTCTGTGTAACTCTGAGGAAAACTAAGCATGCACGACTGAGCTGAGTGAAATAGTTATCTAGTGTTTCCACGACTCTGGGACATGTTCTGATTCTAAAAGGAAAACATATTGGTCATGTTTTGCGGCTGCCAGAAACTACTCCCTTCTTGTCGTCAAGGAGTTTCTAGTGGCCTCTGAGCTAGCTGGCACAAGTAATTAAGTTTAATATACTCGATAAGGGACATACCGACCTTAGTTCTATGTCAAAACTATAGGATATATTATTCCAATGCGCAGAGCCTATTAGGGAAATAGGAGCTACACTACATGGCGCCCAACGGTTTGGTTAGGCAGTAATTCAACTTTAGATACTAGAGTAACTCAGCCGTGCTATTTTCTCTCAAAGACCCCTACCCATATACTCCAAAGACGTCTGGAGTGGGCAGGGTTAGGTATCCACCAAGGCTACATAGGGAAGCACCCTATATATTAGCTGTTTGGTTTGCTCAACGTTGAAGGATACAGAGTTCCAAAATATTGTGAACCTTATCTTTGTTTCCTTGAAACTTGTTCTACATTTTTCAAAAAACAAAGGGGCATATTAACAACCAGGCGATAGTCAATTATCGCCGCTTTAGCGTCCGTTTTCGGACGGAAAGCGGCGATAATTCTATCGCCTAATCAGCTAGGTCACGCTATCGCGTGAATCCCTGCACTATCGCCCTTTCACCCAACGCTCCATCCTGCATCTCTAATGAGATGCAAGGTGGGCGTTACTGAGCGCACCCCAGATGGGCTACGTTGTAAATATCGCCGATGTGCACATCGCGATATTTACAAGGCAGCCCACAGGATGATAGCAGGCGTTAGATTTTGGCGAAAACGGCCGTTTTCGCCAAAATCTAACGTCTGCTATTATCCCGACTTAGCCATCCCTAACATAGGGGTGGATTCTGCTGATACGACCACAGGGTCGTATCAGCTAGAGTTACTCGCCGTTTTGCAGGGAACATCGCTGGAAAACCAGCGATGTTCCCTGCAAAACGGCGATAACCTCGCTATCTCTGGAATTTTTATCGCCCTGGAGAAGCGTGTTGTTAATAACGCGCTACCAGGGCGATAATTTCCGGAGATAGCCAGCGATAAGAAATCTATCGCTAAGCACGGCCAGCGATAATTATCGCTGGCCGTTGATAATATGCCCCAAAATGACTGAAGACACCGAAAACGGTGGAACTGCGGCTGATCCAGCCCAAGCAGTAGTTTTTAACCTTACAGGTTTAAATGAAACTGAGGAGGGTGTTGTACACATCCCTCAAAACTTAAGAAGAGCCATAACTCTAAAACTTATAAAACATAGCCTATCGCCAAGAGGAGGTAGAGCAGTTTTCGTGATAGAGAGCACATGAATCATTTCAGACAGAGGTATTCTATTCATGGGTACTACTTCCGGAATGCAATCCAACATCACAAACATTTCACTTCTACAAAGAAGATGAACTACCAGAGGAATACATTCCTTTCAAGGATATTGAAATTCCATTAACATACCAAGAGCATCAGCTCTGGTTTAAAGGCGCCCTAAAACATCACAAAAACATTACCAGGCTCGGTCCACTAGGTAGACCAGGAGCAACATGGCCGATTTTAGCCGGCTACACACCTCATCCTGAACTGGATATAATGACAGATGAGGAATTATATACTCAAATAAAAGAGTTAATAAAAATCTACAGACAATTGGTCCAATATGTCATGCGGACTTTCACAGTCCGACCACCATTGACATATCCAAATCCAACTCCCCAACAGGGAAATACACTAAAAATTACACCACAGACTCTATATTCAGTCATGGGTAAAATGCCCATAAAACGTGAGCAAATTCCGTTTTGGATAGCTCAAAAAATTACTCAAATCGAAGCAGTATTTCCAAATACTAGCCCACATGAGAAACACAGAATCCTAACAATCAGTTTACCGATGGGGATCACACCACAACTGGAAGACTGCACCACTTGGGGCTCAGTCTTTGCTGCCATCTATACTAAAACACATGGTATTCCGTCAATTGCGGTAATACCTGATGTCCTAAAACAAATTCAAAATGAATATGGGGCAGAGCCTGCTCTAAATTTAGGTATGAAATTACTGCAAAATTTCGAGCAGGTCTCAACAATAATATTATCTAATATTATCTAATATTAAAGGGGAGGCAGCATTGAGGGAATTCGATGTTACAGAACATCAAACTGAGCTACCCAGAATTATAGAACAATCTTATGCAGAATTAGGCAGAGATAGTTTGGGTGGAAGACCACTGAAACCAAAACTATCTGAAAGTCCTGAGAAGGACTCAATAAAACAAACTTCTACATCTTCTAAAAGGAAGTGGGAGTCTACTAAACAAAAATCAAACGAGAAACGTTCTCAACCCCGAGGTAGGTATCCTCAAAAGGAGCCCTCTGAAAGGAGGTATAACCTCAGGAATAGGGATAATTTGAGAAAACCTGATAGGTATCATGATACTGATACACGTTCCTCTCGTCCCTTTCAGATCTCACCACAGACTTCGGAAAGAAGAGGACGGATGGAACACAGAGAAGAACGCGTGACATCGAAAGACGACAAACACGCTCTAAAAACTAAAGTAAAACCTCAATTCTCCAAAAAGAAAGTAGCAGGTCTAAAGATAAGACATGCCGAGAATACTGAGAACGCAACTCAAGAACGGAGAATGGGCTCAGACCATGCTGGACAGTGCAGCAGAAGTCACAATAGTTCGCCAGAACCTGAGGGAACTTCTGGAGATAGTGGACTTGAATGAGTACATCACAGTTGAGACTGTAGACACCAGGGTTAGTACTCCACAAAAGTTATATGACATAACACTCCGGATGGAGGGAGACAAACCTAGACAGGTGAAAGCACTTTTTGGGAAAAACTATCAAAGGGCTATGACATACTTCTAGCAGAAAAGGACTGGCCACCACAATTTGTCAGGGAGTGCCCACACGGCGAGGACATAATTATGCCTGCCTTCTCCAACCATATTCCAATTCACCTAAAATATACATATGCCAGGAAATGGGCAGTGGCCCAGGCCCCAGCATTATATAAAAATCATATAGGATGGGATGAGGATTCACCTCACCATAAAATACATCTGAAACATGAACCAACTGCACAAAGGCAGTATCCTATTAAGCAAGAAGCTAAAAACAGGTCAGGAGATCTTAGATCAACTTGAATACCAAGGGGTGATTGAAACATGCATCTCATCAATGAACAATCCTTTGTTTCCTGTCTCCAAACCAGACAAAACATATCGTCTAGTTTTGGACTACAGACACCTAAACACTTGTTCTAAAACTTTTGCAGTGCAAAATGCACATAGCACAGCATTAGAATAACATTGTGCGTAAAAAATATAAAACCACATTAGACATCTCAAATGGTTTCTTTTGTCAAAACATAGCACCTGAAAGCAGGTACTTAACAGCATTCTCCATAATGGGGACCCAGCGTCATTTTTGTCGACTCCCACAAGGGTTCAAGAATAGCCCAGGTTTATTCTCAGCGAGGGTAATGGAGTTACTACAAATTTATGACAATGAGGCATTGTCCTATGTCGATGACATATATCTGACAGACGATGACCTAGTAAAACACTTGAACAGGGTGAGCACCATTATACTGGGATTCGCCTCTGAGGGTTACAAATTCAACTTTAAAAAGTCCAGAATTGCCCATCTCAATGTCCTATTTCTAGGATATGAGCTTTCAAGTGAAGGCAAGAGCTTGGCAGCTAACTTTTAGAAAAGTGTGCGCTGCTCCAACCTCCAAAAACGCTAAAAACTTACAATCAATCCTGGGTTTCTTAAATTTTGGAAGAACATACATTATAAACTATGCAGAAAGGGTTAAACCTCTCTACGCATTAATCAAACCTGATTTTTCAATCAAAAACTGGACACAGGAACACACAGAAATTTTGCGTTTCACTCCAGGCTAACATGTTAGCAACAAATCACTTACAAACACGCGTAAGTGAACGAAATTTGGTGATCCGAATAATTTCGGGTCAATGCGAATTCACCTACTTAACTTTCAATGAGGGTGAAAAAATACCAATAGCGTATAAATCACACTTGTACACACAAGCGGAAATGCGCTTCAGTTCTACTGAAAATTCTAACAGCAGTTCAAACCGCTGTAGCAAAAAGAAAGAGCCTTAGCCCAAGGGAAACGATTATTATCGTAACCCCAGTACCTGCTTTAGAAGCTGTTACAAAAGCAAGCATTCCAAATGTTAAGGCATTGCATCCAAGATGGATACAATGGGTTAATTATCTTGCTGCAACAGATGTTGAATATGTTTTTGACCCAGATTTAAAAACACAAGCCTTCCTGCAGTACGAACATGAATGTCCCCTGCCTACTGAAATTCTGCCTCTCATCAGTACGAATTCATAATTTATACTGACGGATCCGCACAACCCGCAATAGGGGGTAAGCAAGCTTACAGTGCAGCGTGTGCTATCGTTAAAGGTCGCATGCAAAATGGCATCTTCAGACCTATGGTCACAAAAACGCAGTCTCTAGGAGATTGTACAGCCTCAGCGAGCTGAACTACAAGCATTCAAACTGGCACTTGAAAGTACAGATCGAGAATTCCCACACCAATCGTGTGCAATTCCTTTTACTGTGTGCAGTCGTATAATGAATATATACAAAACTGGCTTGAAAATGGTTTCAAAGATGCGAAAGGTGGCACAATAAAGCATAAATTGCTTTGGGAACAAGTAGTTCAGTTGAAAAACGAACTACCAAAGGCTCACGTGATCCACACACTGAGTCATCAACGTGATGGCTGTTCACGTTGCAGGAATTCATTGGCTGATGAAGCCGCAAAGGGGCTGTGCAAACGGCTTCCGTAGCTGCGATCACTCGCTCAAAAACAAAAATAGACGGTGAGATAATGTTGGCTGTCAATGCTTCAAGCAAAGGCAGCAGTGCAGCGTTACCACAAAAGTTTCCACTCAAGTACTCTTATGTAATTGATGCGAACAACGTTCCTTTGCTCGAATCCCTGAGTGGGGGATAGGGTAATACCAAACAAGGAACGCAGATTAGGACTAATCCTAGCAGCACACAACGGGATAGCTTCGCCAATGCAGGTGATTCTGCAACAATATCTTTACTCAAGCAAAAGATATTGGTGGCCTGGCATGTAGAAAACAAACAAAAACTATGTTTTAGAATGCGATATATGCCAACAGATGAAAGTCTCCACAGTGAAACGTCCTGCGCAGACACACCCTGTTAATTTCAGATAAACCATTAGCTTGTGTTTACCTTGACCACTGCGGTCCCTCACACAGGGACTGTAATTATAAATATATCATGGTAGCAGTGGATTCATGCTCTAGGTTCCTATGGTTATGGCCTCAGCGCTCAGCTGACGCTCGAACTGTTATAAAAGATTTGAGTAGTCTTTATCGGCATATACGCAATAGGCACGCTATATTCTGGACCAGGGTCCTGCGTTTAGCTCTTGGGCTTACAAAGACGCCATGGCCAGTCTGGGCGTTGCATTGCGGTACTCTCTCCATTCCATCCTGAGGGAAATTCGGTTGTGGAAAGGGAAAACCGGGACATAAAGCAGTCTATAACAGCTAGAGTATTAGGTTCTGGGTGACGGGTGAGTCAAACACCTTAGTGGCGTACAGCGCGCAATGAACAATGTGCCAAGAAGTTCTCTAGGGGGGGTCACTCCATATGAGGTCCTATTTGGGACGAGAATGTGGGTACCAGACTTAGACAACGTAGGCACAGTGGTGGAAAATGAACCTTTGATATCAAAGATCGTTTGGCTGTTTTACAGGACTTAAACAAATAAAGAACGAAACAAAGCAACGTATTCCTACAGTCAACCACCACTGGGGATCAACCGGCTGTCCCAGCAAGGCCTGTCTGGATTCCAAAAGTTGGGGATCTAGTCAGAGAAAAATTGTGGACAAGAAGGAATTTGGACCTTCTTACAGACAACCAGTACCTGTCCTAGCAGTTCAAGGAACAAGAACAGTACTACTGCTGCCCCTTGCTGGAAGAAAGGAGAAAAGATTTGTGTCCATCGACCTGATCAAACCAAAGTATGTGGCCAATACTAAATAGTAGGCCTCGTGGACTCCGACCTAGTAGCAAACGCACTCCTCTCGCTACTATCCAAGAGGTTCATACTGAAAGACTGATAACAATCGAGAATTCAGCTGAAACAAATGAAGGAGTATGCAACAACGCTATGGAACTCATCCCTCTTGAAGAACAAGTAACAGTTCGTCCAAATACACCTGTCTACACCAACATAACAAGTGATGAACTGGTTCCAGTGATTTCAACAAATCCTGATGCAATTCAAACAATTGACAGAACTGCTTCTGGCTACTTCATTAACTTTGATACGTTCTCAGAAGATCCTAGTGAACCTGAACCAACGCCAGTGTCATTGAAATTCAAGCAGCAAGTACAAGACTTTCTTCACTTTCTGAAAAAGACTTATTTGGTTTCTCCATGGATTGAACTCTGGATTACATCTGGACTTTTTGTTTTCCTGCTCTGGCTAGCTTAGTAACAACAGTAAGCGTGCTTATAAGTGGCAGATATATCCATGTGAACACTGAAGGAAAAGACGTAAACGTACTTTTTGAAACCTCTACAAATCTTCCCATCGTGAAGCAAGAGACTTGTCATCAGTGAACATCACAGCTGTTCCTATACATGATGGTATAGTGTGGACAAAACAGATTTTGATATATTCGGTCCGACGGAAGAATTGAACATTCCACATTTGTTTAAAATTTCACTAAGTGATTTACTCACGTCCAGTACCTATTCTGATGATTGGGACTTTGAGACTATGACTGATATTATGTTTGACCTAGAAAAATCTGCTGCATTTTCTAAAAATGAATATTTAGAGGGTTCATCAGACTATGAAGAACTGTATTGTTATAATCACTATGGTCATCATTTTTTGCATAAATCTGCATATCCAAGAAATGTGTTTATGTTTAACCAATGGGAACATTGTCCTACACCACCTAAAAGTAGTTCTAAAACATTTGCCAGTAAATTTCCATATTTTTCAGGTTACAATACATCTGATCCAGAAATGTTTTACTATAAAAATGTAAACAAAACAGGACTGAAAATTATGTTAACAAATACAAAACAGATTTATTCTGCATTATTCAATGCCCAACTGTCTAGACAGGGTTTCGACTTTTGGAAAGACACAATAGACACAAAAACGTTGTGGGGTACTAAAGAATGGCAAGTACAGGGGATAGAAGCTTTATTTAGAGCCTGCATCATCCCTGAACAAATAATATTATTGAATGAAACTATCCAACAAACATCTTGTCTTGGTTTAGCCAAGATCAAAGAGATGAACACACCTTCTGTACCAACTCCTGCAAAAAATAATGTAACACAGGCAGTGGTGACAGTCGACAATATACTACAACTCAACAGATCTAATCCTGATTGGAAAAATGGTTGATCTGGCCCACAGACACGAATAACTGTCAGGAAAGATTCCTGAATAAAACTCAGGGCTTTACTATACATAGGCCAGACCCAAGATACGTCCAAAGACAACATCCGGGGTAGTAACAACATACAGTGTAGGGAAGTTATGCCTCGATTGGCTGCATACATCTACACCACAGGATGTGAAACAACACTTATCCTTACTTGCAAAAGACGCAGATCTTAGGGATTTCTTGCTTGGACCAAGAAAACCACGTCAAAAACGTTTCATATGTGCCGGCATTTATGCTGCTTATAATGAAGCATGGAAGGTGTCACAGATGGAGGCTGCAGAACGAATACGTGAACTTGATCGTATTAATTTAGAGAAAACACTCTCTGTGGTCGACAATGGGTTAACAACTTTGTCCTCCAGAATATATTCACTGGACGGCATTGTATCCTCTGCTATCGACATTCTAGAACAAGATTTGGCGATGTTACAACAGGGCCAATCTCAAATTCGTTCTATTATGTTATTAAGCTGGACGCTGCAATCATTGCGAGCGGGCTATGTGCCTTGGCGTTTCATCAACACAACGGCTCTGTTTGCAGAATACAATCTAACTGATAAACAGATAGAAATGGCACAGAGAGGAGCAAAGTATACAGTGCTGAGCATTGAAAAACTGGAAAAGTTACCATTCACAGTGGCAGAAAAACCAGCTACCGAATGGCTTATTCATGGCAAAATTACACTACCTGTGACTACTTTTCAGTTTCAGTATTGCCTCAGACAAATGCAAGCAGGCAAATATGAAAGGTTGGGTAAGGAATACATTAAGACATCTTGGTCTTTACCGTATACATATAGATGTTGGAGCGGGGATCGTGAAGTGTTTTTAAGCGGTAAAAACTGTAAACGTGCACTAAGCGGTTCACTAGTATGTCAGGACATTTCCTTGCACGGGGCTTGTAATGGTTCTGTGGCAAATTTGTCTTGCCATCAGCAGGGTACACCAGCTGCTGTGATTAATCCAACGTTCGGACAACTTTCTAATGGGAGTTACCTCATGTTGAATGATCAGAGCTGCTGTGGCATGCTGCCAGGCATCCCATATCTAGTAACGGTCAACTCCAGGGTCACTTGCTGTATGCA
The DNA here is from genome assembly GCA_963921515.1 of Calotriton arnoldi. Classification (NCBI taxonomy): domain Eukaryota; kingdom Metazoa; phylum Chordata; class Amphibia; order Caudata; family Salamandridae; genus Calotriton; species Calotriton arnoldi. The sequence continues at coordinate 60,993 of CAWUFW010018166.1, forward strand.
AGTATTGTTTGCCCCAATAGACACAGTCAGGGAGTCGCCTTTATGGCCTTCGCTGAAAGTCTCTTTTATAAGATTTGATACTTTAAGCAGAATGAAAGCCATGCTTCTACAACAAACAGTGCCTCTGACCTCGGCCAAAGAAACCTATGATCTGCAAATTGCAAGGACTTCGGCTGAGATACAGACTTTAATACGTACAAACTGCCCTATACATTTTGTGGAAATGATAGGACTGAATTTTCAACATGTCTGATACAACAGGAATTGTACATGTATTTAAGGGCATCTGCTCGGGTCTGTAAGCACCTTTCCAGGCAATACTGGAATCATCCCGAACTTTGCACATTCGGTGTTTTGTGGCATACCATTAATTCTAGCACTCGTTGCCGGAATTCTATTTCTCTTCCTGCTATTTCGCTATGGCCAGCCAATTCCCGACATCACTCTGAGCGACATGGAGAAAGCTCTCCTTGAACGAAAGTGCTGTGAGCAAATAGTACAGCTTTTAGGCATAAATCGTCTACGGGACCTTAATACCACATGGTTCCTGTCATTTAGACCAATCTGGCAAGATTGCATCTTACCTGTTCTACGATGCCTGCTATGCGGTGTAGAATGCGTGTTGGACACCTGTCTAACATTTCCATCGGATGCGCCAACGGACGTCGATACTCTGCTGGACCAGATAACGGCCCATGCTATGTGTTGTCCCCAGCAGCTTCCTATCCTGATGACAGCATTCATTGAGATCTCACAGACGCTTCCGGCAGCTGCTCAGGTACGAGAAAGAACTACAGGCACACAGGTAACAACGGACGCGAACATTGCGACAATTGAAAGCAATGCTTCACATCTCTGTGCGATTAACCTGCTTCACGAGGTGTTCCAACTCACACCAACTACAGTGGATGATGTTTTGTCTATAGAAATAGATGATCTAATGTTTACACCAGACCCGTAAACTGACTCTGATTCAGCATACAGTGTTCCAAAAATACAGTAACAATTTGGCCTTCATTTTTTCAAAAACTTGGAACTCTACCAAAAATTGAACTTTTTCCCATTTTTTCGAAGGAAAATGGAACTTCAATCTGCTTAAAGGAGAACTAGCCTTATAGTACAGACTTGGCGGTCCTTCCAAAGACATTTAGTCATCTTGTGTATCTACAACAGTTCATTTAATTTTCCTGACATGAAATGACTTTGATTTATGAACAAACTTATCGATCATTTTCTGTCAAATGTAAATATTACTGCTTATTTCATTCCAATTGCATTTATTTTCGAACTTTATGCCTGTGATGATAAGCAATGCTTCAAATGTACAGTACCTTTTTGCATTCTAATATGTTTTTTTTTTGGCCTTTTTTAAAATGGTTTTATGAAATATTTTAGAAATATGCGGTACTCCATTTTTATGTTTAGCATTTTAAATGTTTAGCATTTATGTATTATCGTATACACGAAAGTGGAGTGGGTGTTGTATTCCTCTTAGGGTGTCCATAATGGGCTTTCCAATATCCTGTCCTTATATAGGCATAATTTGCCCTGCCCTTATATAGGCATAGAATCCCAGGCCTTATTTAGGCATTAAACCGTGCACTCCAAATACAGGCATGGTCTCTGACATCCGTCCACCCTAACGTCACAACGAGTTCATGAAGAACAGACCCTTAGGCTGCGGGAGTTTCCTAGCTCAGGACTATTGATTTCTTCAAGGCCTCATCTATTATGCATGAACCATTATTCCTTAGGGGTTCATTCATGACGTCTTTCGTTGTCCAATTCACGTCAATGCTAACATTCCTAAGGTACTCTCAGGTATAAATATACCTTCCCTAGCCCCTGTAAACCAGAGGAGACCTCGACTTCAGAGGAGCCCGTATCCCGGCCTGACGCACTGAGAAGACGCTGCCATTCCCTGCACGCAGAGAGCCCAGCTTCCAGCTTCCAGTGATCTGACTTCCCTTGCGGGGTGTTGGAGATCGAGTCTGGCAAAGAGATTCCAACCTCTCTCATTCTTCAGGTATGGAGCTGATAAGAACCTAGAGGGACTCTTGGCATACTAGGCATACTAGACTTAACATACTCTTAGTATACCATAGTAAGGAATACTTCACCTACTTCTTCCCTCTTCCTACACCTAGGTTAGGTTAGGTACACTGGGGTAGAACTAGCTTAGCACCGCATCGTATGAGTACTCGCATTTTTAGTCTGTGTTATTTATGTAACAGCATTTGTACTAAAAGATAATGCTATCGCAGTATTATTTATTTCTACTGCTCACCCTGTAAATTATTTATCTCGCATACTGTCTTGTGATCGTAACAGCACATTATACTTACACCAGAAACAAGACTGTTCAATAAACCTTTTATTGAAAACGCCCGTCTCTTATTTCTGTGTAACTCTGAGGAAAACTAAGCATGCATGACTGAGCTGAGTGAAATAGTTATCTAGTGTTTCCACGACTCTGGGACACATTCTGATTCTAAAAGGAAAACATATTGGTCATGTTTTGCGGCTGCCAGAAACTACTCCCTTCTTGTCGTCAAGGAGTTTCTAGTGGCCTCTGAGCTAGCTAGCACAAGTAATTAAGTTTAATATACTCGATAGGGACATACCGACCTTAGTTCTATGTCAAAACTATAGGATATATTATTCCAATGCGCAGAGCCTATTAGGGAAATAGGAGCTACACTACAGTCTCATACACATACATAGACCTTCACACCCCTCTCAAATAGCCATGCAGATAGTATGACATCCTTTCATATAGCCACACACAGACTCACACACACTCTGAGCTGCCCATGTAGAAACCTGAATATGTATTTATATGCCTATACATAGGGTCTGACACCCTTTCACATATCCCTTCACTGACTGTCAGAACTTCTCACATATCTGTACAATGTCACAATCATTTACATACCTGTATAGATTTTCTCATACCCTCTGACATACCCGTACAGACACCCTTACACCCATTCATATGCGCATACACAGACTTTCACACCCTCTCACATACCCATACATAGATTGTCAGACCCTGTCACATACCCATACATGCACCCTTACACCCATTCACATAGCTATACAGATACTCTCACATTTCCATACAGATACCTTTATATTCATTCACATAGCTATACACACCCTCTAACACCCTTTCACTTACTCATTCAGACCACCTTTATTTCCATTCACATACTTATACAGTGTGACACCATTCACATAGTCATACAGATACTCTTACACCCCCTCACATACCCATACAGACACTGTTAAACCCTTTTACATACTGATACAGAGACTTTGGCATTCTCTCGTATATACCAATAGAGACACTCTCAGACCCTCTCACATACCCATACATACACTGTCACACCCTGTCACATACTCTTTCAGACCTCAATTATTCCCATTCACATACCCATACAGATAGTCTGACACCCATTCACATACCCATACAGAGACTCTCAACCCTCTCACATACCCATAAGGAGACTCTCATATCTCTCATATACCCATACAGATAGTGCCATAACATTCACATAACCATACAGAGACTCTCACATATTCTCACATAGCCATATAGCCACTGGAATATCCATTCACATATCCATACACAGACCAACTTCTCACACCCTCTCACATACCCATACATAGACTGTCATACCCTGTCAAATACCCATTCAGACCTCCTTTATTCCCAACCACATAGGCATACAGACAGTCTGATACCCATTGACATACTCATACAGAGACTGTCAAATCCTCTAAAATATCCATACAGAGACTCTCATATCCTCTCACATGTCTATGTAGATACCCTTATATCCACATACCCATACAGACTCGCACACCCTCTCACATATCCATAGAGACACTCTCACATCCTCTCACATATCCATGTAGATACCCATACACAGGCTGTCACACCATCTCACATAAGCATACAGACACCCTTTTACACATTCACATAGCTATACACAGACTCTGACATCCTTCCAGATGCTCATATAGACCTCCTTTATTCTGATTTATATACGTATACAGAGAGTGTGATGCCCATTCACATACTCATACAGAGACTCTTACACCTTCTCACATACCCATATGGACACTATAATATCCATTCACATACTGATACAGAGACTCTGCCATCCTGTCACATACCCATAAAGGGAATCTCACACCCTCTCACATACCCATACGTAGACTGTCACAGCCTGTCACATACCTATTCAGTCCTTGTTTATTCTTATCCATATACCTTTACAGTCTGATAGCCATTCACATACTCTTACAGAGACTCTCACACCCTTTCACATAACCAATAAAGAGACTTTCACATCATCTCACATACCCATATAGATACTTTATACCCATTCACATACCCATACCACACCCTCTCACATGCCCATACACAGACTGCCACAGTCTTTCACATACCCATTCAGATCTCATGTATCCCCATCCACATATCCATACAGAGAGTCTGACAGCCATTCACATATCCATACAGACTCTCACACCCTCTCACATAACCATACAGAGACTCTCACATCCCCTCACACACCCATGTAGACACCATTATACTAATTGATATGCCCATGCAGAGACTCCCACGCCCTCTCACATACCCATACATAGACTGTCACACACTCTCACATACCCATATAGCCATTGCTATATCCATTCACAAATCCATACACAGAGCATTCTGTCACATACCCATAGAGAAACTCTCACACAATCTCACATAACCATACATAGACTATCACAACCTGTCACATACATATTCAGTATACAGATATATATATATATATATACAAAGACTCTCACACCCTCTACCTTATCCATACATAGACTTTTGCAGCCTCTCACATAGCCATACTGTGTTTTGGATCAAACCACTCTTTCTCTGGAACCTTATTTAAATTATGGGTGGCAAAGTCTCACCGTTTTTTGCTGTGTTGTTTTAGTTTTAACTTAATTTGTTGTGTGTTCCAAAAGTTTGAGCAATTGAGAAGGTTGATACTCCCTATTTATATGACGGTTATTCTGTTCAAGATACAATGCATTTTGTTCTGGTCTGATCTTTTTATTGTTATATGCAAAAAACAATTAAAACCCATTTTAGTCGATCAAAATACTAAGCAAGCTAGACCTGCGTTGTTGTACTTGCAAATGCTGCCTAATTTTAGAACCTGCTATCATGTTGCCTGTTTTCTAAACACTGCAGTCAACATGTGGGATTCACTGATTGATGACTGATGCAGCTGTTTTTAATGGTGCTTTTGTTTATATATGGATTTTTATTGTAACTTTTTTATTGTCTTTTATGGTTTACATGTTTTAAACTGAATGGATGACATTGCTTCTCTTTCTAAAGTCTTATGTCTTCAATCCTAAAGTACCTCCAAGGCAGATATGTACATGTTAAGTAACAAATATACTGTGTCATTTATTATTGAGAGTGTGGGAGGCTTGGGAGCGGGATGTGGGAAAACTAGATGTGGATGAGTATTCTGTTCTGTAGATTTGTTTTTTATTGGAAAGATAATTACACTTGCTGCATAATTTAATGAACCCTAAATCATGAATTGGTCTTCTACTCCTGCATAATTCAAGTGCCCCTGTGAATATTTCTATAGTGCAGCATAATTGTATATTGAAGTGCAGAGCCCACACTCAACAGCAGTAAACTTTCTTTGTGCAATAGATTCAAGCTCTTCTGATAGTTCAGTGTGTGAAAATCACTGGCTGTGTGATGAGTGCCGAAAGAAAGCATTATACGGCGCCTCACTGTTTTACATCAAGTCTGTCTTTTCCTAGTGCCATTAGCTCCCAATTGCAGAAGTCAATGTCAGTGTCACCTTATTATAACCCCGATTATAAGTTCTAATGCACTTTGGTCAGGGGTGGGTGGTTTTTACATTTTTTGTTTAACACTTTTTTAGCCAATGTGTGGAATTGTTGGTGGTTGATGCTGATATTCTCAGTTATGTATGCACACATTTAAAGCCTGATTTATAGTATGGTCGAAAGGGTGCTGCCATTGCAACTGGAATGGGCCATCTTCTCTGCTGAACCCTTGATCCGCCTGCCTGATTTACAAGGGGGTTAACCTTAAGTATGTCAGCGATGAACCTACTCCATCTCTGTTGCTGACATACTCTTCCAACAGCCCAACGGAGTACAGATCATCTAATGTTCACATATAACACCAGCTGTCAGGTGTTATAGATATATTTTGTTGTTTATCACTACAATTTAAAACCTAGAGGAGAGGGAAATTAAAGAAAATAATGACCCTCACACCATAGGAGACAACACTTATGATGTAGTGGGCATTAGATTTTGCTTTTTAAAAAACAAATTCCCACTTTAGGACTTTAAACTCTGTAAGACATTTAACAAATTAATAGGAACCACAATGAAATCAATTGCTGCCAATGCTAAGAGATATCCAGAGTGCTGGTGGACATCTTTGAGGGCCTTATTATGAGTAAGGAGGTCCATAGGACTGCCATACTCGCGTTGGTGGTCCGACCACCACCACACTGCGGGCATGCCCCCAGTATTACAAGTGTGGCAGTCAGACCACCACAGGACCGCTGCATCCGCTGGGGATCCAGGATCCTGAGGCGGTCACGCAACTGTCAGGAAGCTGTAATATGCTGGTGGTGCAGCTGCGGCACCGCCGAGCATATTACAAGTTGGCTTATACCATGAAAAGGGTGACAGAGAGGCAGCAAAGGGGGCTCTAATAGGGCTCACTCCTGCTTCTGCGCTTGATGGTACATATCGGGAGCACATTTAGTTCCCCTCTTGGATTTGCACCCTCAGGTGCAGTCAGCACTCTGACAGCAGCAGTCTGCATATTAGGCTCCTCTATGAGCCTAACAGACCGTTGCAGCACCGCCCACCATACCAGGATGTTGCTCCTATTCTGGGGGTGGGCGCACCACAGCTTTGGTAGTCCTACGGCAGACGGCGTGTTGGGGCCACCACTGTAGGACTGCCAAAATCATATAAGACCCTAAATAAGGAGTACGGGTACTCCATTAGTGCGGCAAAGTTACCCTTTGTTACCCTGATGGAGTAAATACCATACTCTGCACTTTAAATCAGGCCCTGAGTTTTGCTACAGAGTGGGATATTCGTGATTTTATTTTTTGAAAATTGCACCTTTGATCATTGCCACTGAGTTACTGCCTTTTTGCAAGAATTAGTCAGATTTGGAAGCATAGAATATACTGTTATGTCATGCAAGGTGCAGTGGCTTTTTAACACTGATGGGCTTTTGCCACCCCATAGCTGGTTGAGGCTGGTTTGTGCACTTAACTGCATTGGCCTATCTCTTAGTGTTCCTGAGTACATTGACTATAATGGTGACTACAAAATAAAGCTGGGACTCCTAAATGTTATGTAACAATGGGCATCCAAAGGCTGGACAAACCAATGTTTCTCTGGAAGAGTAGTGGACCAAAATATATTGTCTGCTCTGTTTTATCCCATATTGAATATAGGTTTCTGAATATTGTAACGCATATGACAAATTAATTTTTGCATTTACAATAATGATATAATTAGAATGTTTCTAGTCAATAAAGCATTCATATATTTCTATGCTTCTGGTCTTACCAATATTTTACACAAATTCACACATGCATCAATTAATAGGCATTTCCAGTAATACTATAATTAAAATGGTTTTATTTAAGAATCACCACTATATATACTCATGTTCCTTCCCTATTTTCATATGCCTGGACAATGCATGGTTATCAGTGATTAACATTTGCATTGACAAATATGATTCACCCTTTGCTATGATTCCACATTTGACTGAATTCATTTAGCACTAGGCTTCCATATATTATAAATTCGCTAAAGTTGATCTTTAGATACCACTTTGCTTCCTTTTCTACAGGGCAAACAGTTTTTTATAACATAAGCTGATGAAGACTTCACATATTTAATGAAAAATGTGTCTACTTGTAAGTTTCTGTAAAGCCATCTTCACATCTTTGTTTCTAAGACTGTGGATCATTGGGTTCAGCATTGGGGGTGTCATAGTATAAAACACAGCAATCATTTGACTCTGATTTCCAGGGTTTTTAGACGCTGGTCTCATGTACATGGAGATGGCAGTGGTGTAGAACATGGTGACAATGATCAGATTGGAGGGGCATGTGGAGAATGTTTTTAATCTAGCTTCAGAGGAGTGGATACTCACAATTGTGATGATGATTTGTGTGTAGAAGATGGCAGTGAAGAGGCTCGGTATCAAAAGTTCACAGACTGAAGCAGAGAAAATGACAATCTCTGAAGCAAAGATGTCCAAATACACCATCTTCAGAAGAGTTGGAAACTCACAAAGGAAATGGTTGATAATTTTAGCCCCACATAATGGTAACTTTAGTGTAAAAAAGGTTTCCAAGAGTGACATTATCCTGCCACTTAACCAGCAACAGGACGCCAGTGCGTTGCAAACAGGTGTGCTCATGATGAGTGTGTAACACAAGGGAAATACTCTGGCTACAAAACAATCAAATGCCATGACTGCTAGAAGGAAACACTCTCTAATCCTCAGGAACAGTGATGTGTACATCTGTTTTAGAGGACAATGGTCCCTAGACAATTAGATGTAGTTAGAGTTAAATATAGACCCAGTCAGTACTATATTATCTGTCCAGCCGGACAGTTTTTAATATACAATGATTGTATAAAGCAATTAAAACGAAAAATTACAAGCGGGACACAACCTGCGTCCTGCTGACGTAAATTTACAAACAACATAGAAGAAGGGGGTTCAGGCAAGAAAAACGTGTCTGTAGTTACATTGGATATAAGTACAGCAGACAAATTACATTGCGCACACCATTACAAGTTAAGCATTGTAATGTAGCCAATGTATATGGTGTACAGTTGTCGACGACGTTTCGATCCCTTTTAAATCAGTGGGATCATCTTCAGGACATTTATAATGACATGCCTGTATAGAATAGCTCAATTACTTAAACCATACATTGAAGGTGAGGAAGAAAAGGAAAAAGGGGAGAAGGAGACAAAAATTATACAGAGGGAGATAGTGATACACATAGTCTGGTTCAATTTATTACAAGTGATATACATGAGTTGGCCGTGACCATGTTGGTCTCTAAGTAATACCAGATAAAGGTTCAAGAAAAGATGTGAACCAGAATGCATGTGACATGCTCTGGCGAAGGAGGATCAAGTGACTACGAAGAAGGCCGTGTCTCAAAACCAACCTAGTGCGCGCCGATACGTAGCGTGAAATACAGTGGTCTCATGAAGAGAGAAGCCATTTGGGGAACTGTCAAAGGTTGCTAAGTGGGACAACCACACAATGTATATGCAGATGCGCGAGGAGATAGAGCGCACGCTTACTGTGAGCTGGTGTGCCTGTGAATTCATAGGCAGATGTGGGAGACACCGTCTGGCGTGCTTAATCAGCGCCTAATTGTGGAGGGAGGAACTAGTTAGCAGAGGTTACAGTAGGGCGTAATTGAAAGTGCAAGGCACGGGAGGTCCTTACCTACGGTGATTATGTGAACCGCGATGGCTGCGGGGACCGCAACAATTAAGGGAGCACACCTAGAAGAGAGGGCTCACATTAATGGGGCTAACACGGGAATGGTGCTACGTAAAACCGGCAACCAGCAAGGCTGTGCTTACCTTAATAAGGGGCGTACCACAATTACAAGGGAGCCGCGTGCGCGTTCTCCGTGATTAGGAAGTCCTAAGACAAAAAATAAGGACAAATAGTTCTTAGAAGGGGGAATTAAAAGGGGCGGTAATAGAGTCTATTAACCAGCTCAATTGGATTACTTACCGAGCGAGTCAAGGCTTCAGGAGCAGTCCCCGCGGGAGTGCGAGCGCGAGCAGATCCTCAGCGCATTGGTAGCGAAGGCCATGAAGGCGGCTGGTAATATTACGATCAGGTGACCAAGAGGAGGTCATGTGACCAGTTGCTAGTATTGCTGGATTATCTACCTAACTGGGCGGCCATGTTAGATTTGGCAAAAAGCATGCAAGGACACCACGAAAGTGAGGAATTGTGTGCCATCTGAAACAGTAGTCGATACATTATTTACAGGGGCAATGTATGCATATAAAACCGATATAATGCAAAATTACAATTCGAATTTAACCAAAAAACAACCAAGGATGATGCTCCATAACGATAAGGTCTAAAAATTGAATTGGCCATTTTGCAAGGTGTAGTTGTGTACCGAGCGAGTCAAGGCTTACGGAACATTCCCCGCGGGAGTGCGAGCAATTCCTCAGCGCATTGGTAACAAAGGCCGTGAAGGCGGCTGGTAATATTACGATCAGGTGACCAAGAGGAGGTCATGTGACCAGTTGCTAGTATTGCTAGAATGTCTACCTAACTAGGCGGCCATGTTTGAATTGGCAAAAAGCATACAAGGACACCACGAAAGTGAGGAATTGTGTGCCTTCGGATACAATAGTTGATACTTTATTTTCAAGGGCAATGTTTGCATATACAACCAATATAATGCAAAATTACAATTCAAATTAAACAAAAAACAACCAAAGATGGTGCTCCATAACGATAAGGTCTAAAGTTGGAATGGCCATTTTGCAAAGTGTAGTTGTGTACAGTTAAAGTTCGTAGTGCAAGGTGATTGTGAGCATAAGAATGCAATGACATCCGTATTAAAATTAATTTTAACCATAAAAGCAGAATTTTTAACAACACATCTTACTCTGATTAATTAATTAGAGATGGAGGACAGTTAGAGCAGGGAGGTCCAGTCTTCAAGGCGGTTTAGACCCATGTGTATGCTTCCAGTTTTCAGGATCCATTTCAGTTCCTCTTTATTGAGTAATTGATGAATGTCGCCTCCCCTGGGAGGTGGTTTGATCACGTTAATGATAGTCCATTTCATGTCATTTTCCGAGTGTCCCATGACATTATAATGTTCAACCAATGGGGCATTTGGCGTGTTGCAACGAATCCTGCTACGATGCTGGCAAATTCTTAAGCGTGCTTTCTGAGTTGTTTGCCCGATATATATCTTGTTGCATGGACATACAATGGCATATATGATGTTACATGTGTTGCAATTGGAGAACATTTTTCGCTCAAACTTAAATTGGCATATTCAAAATCTTTACCTTCTACTGTCAATTCACACACAATACAATCCCCGCATTTGGCATGTCCAGTTAATGGTGGTAGCCCCCAAATATCATTCAAAGTGTTTTTGGTGTCTGAGGGTGGTAGTGCCGCTCGTACCAAATGATCTTTAATGTTTTTGGCTTTGCGAAAGGCAAACAAAGGACGTTCGAGATTGAGTACTCCTGCATTCAGTACTGTCCAGTGTTTGATGATACTTTTACGGATGGCATGTGATACCGGTGTGAAAGTTGTGACGCATATCATCCGATCCTGTGTTTTCTTAGTCTTGGGCTCTAGGAGGACATCTCTGGGACAATACCAAGCTCGTTTGAGTGCATTACGGACTAGTCTACGTGGATATCCACGGGTAGTAAGCTTGTTACTGAGAATCTGTGCTTCCCTGAAGTAGTCCTTTTTCAGGAAACAATTTCTCCTAATACGGAGGAATTGGGAATAAGGTAATGAATCCCTAAGGGCGTGGGGGTGGTGGCTGTCATATCGAAGAAGCGTGTTGCGCTCAGTGGGTTTTCTGTATAAACTTGTTATTAGATGTCCCTCATTGTGTTGGATATTGAGGTCAAGGAAAGGAATGGTGTATTTGCTCTTGGAAAGAGTGAAGGTGAGACCACCACAGTTGTTATTTAGCCAGTGGAGAAATTGGTCCAAGGCATCATTAGAATCTCACCAGATCATGAAAATATCATCTATATACCGCTTCCACAGTATAATGCAGCTGTGAAAGGGGTCAGATGGTGATAGTATTGTACCTGTTTCCAGATCGTCCATATACAGGATCGCTAGATTTGGTGCAAAAACTGCCCCCATAGATGTGCCCCTGACCTGTTCATAATAGTGGTCATTAAAAAGAAAGAAGTTTTTGGTCAGGCAGATTTCAAGGAGTTGCAGTATAAAAATTGTAGGTACTGCATGAGGACGTGGTCGTTTGTTCAAGACTCGTTCAATAACTAGCATAGACTCAATTTGGGGAATATTAGTATAGAGGGACTCCACATCCAACGTACAAAGTGTGTCGGATGTGGAGTCAAAAGGATGTTCTTCAATAAGATTGATCATATCCATACTATCACGTATGTAGCATTCTGTTTCTGGTACAGAGTCTTTTATGAAATGGTTAATGTACTGGCCCAAGGGTTCTAAAATAGAACCACACCCAGAAACTATTGGGCGGCCTGGTGGTTTGTCTTGGTTCTTATGTATCTTTGGTAAAGTATATATCACTGGTGTTCGTGGTGATTTTACATTAAGGAATACATGTTCTTTTTACTTAGGAACCCTGTATCAAGGCCATCATTAGTCACTTGGAGAATAAGTTTCTGTATCTCCTTGGTCGGATTTGTGGGAAGTTTACAGTAGTGGTCAGTGTTACTCAACTGTCTAAGGATCTCGTTTATATAATCTTCTTTTTCCTGTAGAACAATACCACCTCTTTTATCAACTGGTTTTATAACCAGTGAGGGGTTCATCTTGAGGGCAGAGATAGCCTTTCTCTCCTCAAGTGATATGTTGTATGGTACATAGCAGTGATTGTTTTCAAGACGGGTAACATCGTTTAATACCAATTTCTCAAAAGTTATGATCTCTCCTGGCACCATATTGGAAGAAGGTGAGAAATTGGAGGGAGGTCTAAACGGAGTATTAGAGTTGGTACAAGGTTTAGGGTTAAGAAGAAAATAGCTGTGCAACCTTATTTTCCTGAAAAACCTTAGGAGTTCCGTCTGTAGGTCTAGGAAATTTGGTCGAATGGTTGGTACAAACGACAAGCCTTTGCTGAGTAAAGACTGTTCAGAGTTGGATAGTTCATGAGTAGTGAGGTTAAAAATAGGCAATAGAGAAGTGGAGGCGGATTCTTCAATATCAGTTACCATTGGTAATGCTGCCGGCGTGTGTGTCTTTCGCCCGGGGGGTTGGGCCATCGTTGCTGTTGTTTTACTTTTCCTCTCTTGGGTGGTTCTGTTTGGCCATGTCCTAAAAAAGGTGTCCTATTGGAAGTACTAGGGCCTTCTCCTGCGTCTGAATTATCTGAAGATTCAGCCGAGGTATCAGAAAAGCCCACTAGGTTCTGTCGTTTGTTGAAGCGACCCCACGGTCTTTGAGTTTGGGGATTGCTATAAGACCTATTAGTATAGAAGTCCTTAGCTAGATAAGGATATGCGCGCTCCTGAGTGAAGCTTTTAATATCCTTTCTCACTTTATTTGCCTTTTTATTTTGCTCGAGTCTATGAAATTCGTCTATACTCTTCTGTACTTCTTCTAAGAGTTTTTTACCTTCAATCAAAGGTGTGTTATCTTGAATCTGTTTTTCCAGATCAGTAATTTCTACCGTAAGTTTTTTGAGTTCTTCACTGGCTATATCGATACCAAGCACCATCCAGTGCCTGGAACAGGTGGTACCGATATAGCTAAATCCTGTAATGTACTTGGGGATGTCAGTAAAGATCCCTGGAATATTACGGACTTGCAGTCCTGTAGGGATTATCTTGGCCTTTAAATATTCAGTTAGCATGCGTATCATTAGTTGCAAGTGAACAAATTTCTTTTTGTTTTTCTCTAATTGTTCTCCTAAAGATGTGCTGGCTTCTACAGGCGTATCATGGGAATCTGAGAGCAATGAAGGTCCCTCTAAAATCTTGTTGATGTAGTCATCAGAGTAGAGTGGTGTGTGGTCAGACATACCCTAGTGTGGACAGCCAGTAAGGGTGAGGAGAGGTATGGAAGGGGTGAGGCCGAGGGAGTTCCCACTTGCTGAGAAGGGGATAAGAGTGCGATACCCTTGCAATCAGGGGATTGCGCTACATATTGTTACAAAAAACAAGGGAACCCAATGTGCTATTGGTCAGGGACCTTGGGTACGTTAACTGTTTTAGAGGACAATGGTCCCTAGACAATTAGATGTAGTTAGAGTTAAATATAGACCCAGTCAGTACTATATTATCTGTCCAGCCGGACAGTTTTTAATATACAATGATTGTATAAAGCAATTAAAACGAAAAATTACAAGCGGGACACAACCTGCGTCCTGCTGACGTACATTTACAAACAACATAGAAGAAGGGGGTTCAGGCAAGAAAAACGTGTCTGTAGTTACATTGGATATAAGTACAGCAGACAAATTACGTTGCGCACACCATTACAAGTTAAGCATTGTAATATAGCCAATGTATATGGTGTACAGTTGTCGACGACGTTTCGATCCCTTTTTAAATCAGTGGGATCATCTTCAGGACATTTATAATGTCCTGAAGATGATCCCACTGAAACGTCGTCGACAACTGTACACCATATACATTGGCTATATTATATATATTGGCCAATTCAATTTTTAGACCTTATCGTTATGGAGCATCATCCTTGGTTGTTTTTTGGTTAAATTCGAATTGTAATTTTGCATTATATCGGTTTTATATGCATACATTAGCCCCTGTAAATAATGTATCGACTACTGTTTCAGATGGCACACAATTCCTCACTTTCGTGGTGTCCTTGCATGCTTTTTGCCAAATCTAACATGGCCGCCAAGTTAGGTAGATAATCCAGCAATACTAGCAACTGGTCACATGACCTCCTCTTGGTCACCTGATCGTAATATTACCAGCCGCCTTCATGGCCTTCGCTACCAATGCGCTGAGGATCTGCTCTCGCTCGCACTCCCGCGGGGACTGCTCCTGAAGCCTTGACTCGCTCGGTAAGTAATCCAATTGAGCTGGTTAATAGACTCTATTACCGCCCCTTTTAATTCCCCCTTCTAAGAACTATTTGTCCTTATTTTTTGTCTTAGGACTTCCTAATCACGGAGAACGCGCACGCGGCTCCCTTGTAATTGTGGTACGCCCCTTATTAAGGTAAGCACAGCCTTGCTGGTTGCCGGTTTTACGTAGCACCATTCCCGTGGTAGCCCCATTAATGTGAGCCCTCTCTTCTAGGTGTGCTCCCTTAATTGTTGCGGTCCCCGCAGCCATCGCGGTTCACATAATCACCGTAGGTAAGGACCTCCCGTGCCTTGCACTTTCAATTACGCCCTACTGTAACCTCTGCTAACTAGTTCCTCCCTCCACAATTAGGCGCTGATTAAGCACGCCAGACGGTGTCTCCCACATCTGCCTATGAATTCACAGGCACACCAGCTCGCAGTAAGCGTGCGCTCTATCTCCTCGCGCATCTGCATATACATTGTGTGGTTGTCCCACTTAGCAACCTTTGACAGTTCCCCAAATGGCTTCTCTCTTCATGAGACCACTGTATTTCACGCTACGTATCGGCGCGCACTAGGTTGGTTTTGAGACACGGCCTTCTTCGTAGTCACTTGATCCTCCTTCGCCAGAGCATGTCACATGCATTCTGGTTCACATCTTTTCTTGAACCTTTATCTGGTATTACTTAGAGACCAACTTGGTCACGGCCAACTCATGTATATCACTTGTAATAAATTGAACCAGACTATGTGTATCACTATCTCCCTCTGTATAATTTTTGTCTCCTTCTCCCCCTTTTTCCTTTTCTTCCTCACCTTCAATGTATGGTTTAAGTAATTGAGCTATTCTATACAGGCATGTCATTATAAATGTCCTGAAGATGATCCCACTGATTTAAAAAGGGATCGAAACGTCGTCGACAACTGTACACCATATACATTGGCTACATTACAATGCTTAACTTGTAATGGTGTGCGCAACGTAATTTGTCTGCTGTACTTATATCCAATGTAACTACAGACACGTTTTTCTTGCCTGAACCCCCTTCTTCTATGTTGTTTGTAAATGTACGTCAGCAGGACGCAGGTTGTGTCCCGCTTGTAATTTTTCGTTTTAATTGCTTTATACAATCATTATATATTAAAAACTGTCCGGCTGGACAGATAATATAGTACTGACTGGGTCTATATTTAACTCTAACTACATCTAATTGTCTAGGGACCATTGTCCTCTAAAACAGTTAACGTACCCAAGGTCCCTGACCAATAGCACATTGGGTTCCCTTGTTTTTTGTAACAATATGTACATCTGAGCAGCGCAACCGAAGCTGATAGTTCTCCTAGCAAGGATTTGCGCCAACAGGTAAGGAACAATCGATGATGATAAGCAAACATTCAACAAAGAAAGATTCCTCAGGAAGAATTACATGGCAGTATGAAGATGAGGATTACAGGTCCAGGTCCAGGATGTGATCAGGACGGTATTTCCAATGAGTCTGACCATGTACATCACTAAAAATAACACAAAGAGAATGATATTCATACCTGAATCCTCAGTCAGGCCTGGCAATAAGAACTCTGCATTCACACTTCCATTTTTCATCTCCATTCTGTTGACTTTTATTTAAGCTGAAGGAAAGAACCATGATAAATATATTTTGCATAAAGCTAGCATGTAGTCTACAATGCACACTCCCATTTCAATTGCTTAAAAAAAACTTATGTCATCACCACCAATCAATTTGAAATTATGATCCATGCTCTTGTCTTAAACAGACTTGATTCCTTAGTGCATTTTAGGTTGGTGTGCCTCTCTTTCAACTAACCCCTCGCAAAGGAGTGTTACAATTTGCAGTTAGACTGATTCACGGAAAAAAGAAATAAAATCCCATTACTCCTATTCTTTGGCTACTTATCACAGCCAGAATTCAGTTCAAGTTATGCATCACTCCATACCTTCTGAAATTGTTCACCATCACTGGTGGCTTACGAGGCTTGAGAAGCAAATACACCTTTCTCTTGAAAGTTTTAAAGTGTAAGAAGGCCATAGTCAGCAAGCAATCTTTCTTTGGAGCACGGATATTGGCATGGAACTCCTCACCAGTGTAATTGAGGAAATGGACTCTTCTCTTAACTCAAGACTCATCTATTTATGGAATCCCAGATGCTCTGATTCTGTCTAGTGCCTATAAGTTTGCACCCTAATTAATCAGATGTTTTGGTCCACCTGCATCTTATCTAACATTCTATGTTTAATATTAGTATGCTCACTTTAAATGTTCCTCTTCAAAGTCCTTTCCTATGAACAAATCCTTAGCTCCACTAGTTATGGTGTAAATTGCCTTGTAAATGTTAGTCTTGTTTGTACTATTTAACTTCTAAATAAATAGACTAAAATAAAAAGTGTTAATCAGTAATGCACACTATTGTTGGGTTAATCAATAACCTGTAAACATGCAGTGCACAAAATCAGTGTATTTGATAGGCAGATGATTATTATTCATGGCATAATTAACAGCCTGTATGCTTAATTTTGATGTACCGGGAGCTACCCTTTTCCCAACCCAGACATCTCAGCCACTCACTTACTGAAAACAATTTTTATGGGTTGCTGGCAACCTAGAGAATCTTTTTACTCAAAAATACAATATACTCCTGAATTTTAAAGTTGTATTGAGGTGTACCTTATGCTTGTAAAAAGGTTTAATTTATGCATGCATTAGTTACAAGTGATGCTCAAAGCCTGTATTCTCCTAATTGCACATGCAGAAGTATCACTTTGAGGTGTGCAGGCATATAGGAAGATTAGTTTTGGAAATGTAGCAGATAGGCATAACTGTGTGTATTCAAATACATTTGCCATTCATTTCCAGCACTTGTTCACTTTTCCACGTCAGATGGGTGAGTACACAAGGGTGAGTAAATACCCCAGATAATCACATGAGAGCATGTAAGGGCTTTCAATCAGGCCAATCCCTCATTGCTGTGTTATAATCTTCTTGAAACCATTGAGAATCTACATCCTTATATAAGATTTCCACACCCTATTTTGCAACTATCCAACAAACATAGAAGCCAACCCACCCATATTCTCTCTAGCTCTCATTCTCTCGCAGCCACACACACACACACACACACACACGACACACTCACAAACACATATATGCACATATGTGTTGTAGCCTATTCTCAGATCTCCTGATGGCCCACAGAATGAACCTTAATCCAAATGTATAACTAATAACATGTTTTCTAATAAATCTCACTCACAAGGTTAAGATGACAGCAGACATACCTATGCACACATACTTCACAATTCCCTACCACTTTTAATATTGTACAAACTCAGGTCTCACAGTAGGTTGTAAAACACCCCAGCTTGACGTTACAGCCTGTGGATCACCCACAGCATACATACAAACACACCAACATTTTGAGAATCGTTTTACCATATAACAATTTTGCAATAACCCTTATACTATATATTAACCTATATTTAATTTGATTTAACTTACTGTGGATCACTGCTAGAACTGACTCAACAATTGTGGTAGGCAGTCAGGTAGTTGGTGGATGCTGTGGTATGTGTAACATGATTGCATGTCAAAATATAATCCGCAGAAATGATGTACAACGAGAATATTGTTGCAAAAATATTCACAACCAAAATATTGTGGAAGATAGCGGAATTGGTAAGTAGAGATGTTATTTACACCTTAAATACATATAAATATGTTGTCAATGTACATATATATAGATATAAGTATATTAAACTTAAACGTACTTATATATAATTACCTTGTTGTCTTTTTGGTGGTTGATATTTTTGCTATGATATTTTTATGGCACAATATTTAAAACTTAGTATTCAGGTGCTGTACAAAGTCTGACATCTCCCATACAAGCAGATTATGGATTGACTAATTTGTGGGCTATCTGTGAAGGAATCTTTGTGTCACAAATGATTTAAAAGTTGTAAATTCAAAAATTAGACTTGCCTCTGTCAGCAATCTGCACTAATATATTTTATGAGAGCCGATATGCAGGATCGGGGCCATGTGAGTACCAAAAGGCAAATAAAGAAAACCTGAGCATGGCAAAACCATAAGGGTTTACTTAGAATTAAGAACAATCACAGACCATACAGAAAGCGGAAACGTAGTTAATTAGTCAGTTTAAATCAGCTTCAACATAATTCATAACAAACAAGAAAAGGTCCACCTATGAGGTTGAATGATAGTCCAATTTAGGGCCTGGTTTAAAAGAAGTGAGCATCTACAAACTATCTAAATACAAAGTCAGCAAAAGGTTCAACATGAAGTCTTTCTCTGGAGAATAGGCAAAAATCAAATCCCAAATAACACACATTTTATATGGTCTGAGGAGTAGAAATCCACGTTCTCAGCCCAGTGCGAAGTGGCTCTATAAGGGAAAAATTAATAAAGTTACATGACATAAACCAATTAACATCACAGAAATTGTGTTACATAAACTTGCTAATCTAGAGACCACTCACATTTGTAAAAACGAATTATCCCCTTTACCCTGCATACAGGGAAATGACATTGCATGATTAAATGAATAAACAAACAGTTGTGGTTGCAGGAAGCAACAGCTTTGGTTATTGTAACATAGAAAACTTATTTGGCATGGCCTCCTTTAAAGAACAAGTTAGATAGTACAAGTTATGAAATGAAAAGAACACTGTTTTGAGCCACAATGTACCCCAATGTAGGCCTAAGTAGCTGCACAAACATTTACCCACAATTGTCCTACCTTGAAGTGTATAGCGGCTCTGGCACTGACCTTTTACCTAGTTAGATGACAAATAAATGTTGTGTGAATTTCTTAAAAAACTAGTCTCATTTCTTATGCATGAGGGTTCTTAGTATCACGGCAGGACCTCGATCTTCTGTATAATAAGTCTGTACAAAAGTCACCGCTATCGTGATTCTTTAACGACCGGGCCACAGTACCATGACACATCTCGGTAGAACCCCTGAGGGTACCTTTCCGGTACATAAGTACCACATCTTCGCCAGGCAAACCAGAGTAGAAGCTTCCATGCTGACACTAGACGCTGAAGTCCTTGCACATAAACACTCCAGCACGCAGTGGTCTGACATCTCTTGCAGGGTGTCCAACTTGAGACCAAAACTGGGTCCTTCATTCTCTCCCATCAGGTAATGGTTTGGCTCTTTCCTAGGGGGACTCTTGGCTTCATACCTACATACATGCTAGGTACACTTAGGTACACTTAGTTAGGGTTTGCATCTTAGGAATACTCATGATTACTGCCATGTACATATATGCCTGCATATATTTTATTTACTCTGTTGGTGCTTGTAATCGTATATATCTGTTTATGTCTAATGGTTGTTGCAGCACAAGTATTTTATACTAGAATGACGCTGGTTCAATAAATACTTATTGAAGATGTTCCAACTATTTATTCTGTGTATCTCTCTGAGACCAAGTGAGCACGAGTGACTGAGCGAAAAGTAGTGCACTGTTTCCATGATCCCTGAGGGGTCAGGGTTGTCATGTTCGATAGTTGCCAGAAACTATTCACTCTTTGATAAGGTTGGGGGGCTGATAGTGGCACTGTGAGCTAGCTGGTCTACAGACTAACATATCCCTTGTAATCAGTCTGGACACCAATCCCTTAGTTTATGTTGTCTAAATGTGCAGATCCCATATAGAGTTCTGGGAACTACACGACAACACAAGCAGGCCTTTTCAATGTGAAGAATGAAACAGCACATCTGGACAGGTAATAGGAGGCCCAGTTATGTGAACTCGAGTCTTGGTTATGCTAACCTAATCTGATGTAAATATACATTATTCTAATTAATAAATCTGCTCTTCCACCTCACCCTCCTCTGATAATTATTGAAATCATCACAAACGACACTACTCTACTATACAGCAAAGTGTCCATCACTTTTAGTTTCTTCATCTTTTTCTTTATCAAGGCTCTTAGTTTAGTCTATATTTGATGTCATCAAGTTCCATAACTTCTCCCTTTCTTTTTCAAGTTATTGTCTTCTTTCCACAATCGCATTTCATTTTGTGTGTTATATAGATAACTTTCAAAAACATTAGTAGAAGAAATAGACCAATTAGAGTAAAAATAATAATGATAGCAGGGGTTAGTATTTTCTTTAAAAAGTTATCACCCACATCACCAAACAATTCACCAACCCTTGCAAATCATTTTTCAATCCTATTGAACAGTGATTCATTTGTTTCCCATGCATCAGTCTCTTCCAAAGCTTTAGCTTCATGCAGAACATTAGTTATGTTATTGATATATTCATTAATTAACATATTAACTAGCACAAACATGCAACATTGATGAACCTTTATTACATGATATACGCCGCCATCTATTGCAAGAAAAATTTCAAAAGTGATACAGTTTTGGATAACAATTAAATCAATGACAATGATCTCTTCATTAATATTAGTTAATGTACCTGCAGTATCAGTAGCCAGACAATCCACAAGTGTAAACATCTTTCCTATCTTCACATCATTCAAAGCCACAACAATAGGAGAAATAAACACCCCAAATATATCCCAAAATACTTGTCCAATCCCATGTTTCACTCTTTTAAGACTAATTTCATCTTACCTACATGATACACTCTCAGAAAGACTAACACTAAACTGCAAGATCCTAGCCAGTTACATGGAGTGTGTTTTGGCACAATCAATGTCTCTAAATATAGGGTCATTGTTCAACATATGATCTCTACCAAGTATATATTTATAACTGCACTTACTCTTTCAAATCTTCTCTAAAATTTACCACTCATCATGTTTCACATGCATGACACAGATCACTATTTTGTTCACTTGTCTAGGATGTATCTTTGCATTTCACAACCTATCCTCAATTTCATCCTGTAATTACATCTCTGTCACTTCTGAGTATTTCAACTCTTCTTTAATCTGCTTTCATTAAAAGGTTATCCTTCACGAGATTCATTTTATGCACTTTCTTCTAGTTATATTGGTTAGATTATTGATATAGAACAATGAGTTTATTATTTTTGTTAATAGAAGCAAATTCATAAGTTCAGGTAACTCGTTAGAATGCAAATCATAGCCCGCTTTGTATTTCAGTAATAGATACTCTCCCAATAGAATTGACAAATAATTACTACTAGATATAGCATAGCTTGAACAAATTTGATATTAGGACACCCTCTTTGAAACAGAAGTAGGCAAGTATGTACAAGTATAGCAATTTTTAACATTCCTAATGCTCAGATTTTCTGTGAACAGACTAACATAAGTATTTTCCCTAAAATTCCCAAAAGAAACATCTGTATGATCTAATCTCTTATCTTTTGTAACATTGCTATAATGAAAGCATTTTTATCTTCAGAAGCATATTCGAAAGGAATATATAGACTCACTAAAATATCAAATAACACTAATATGATGGGGATCATAACAACTTTTTTTTAAGCCACACAAAGATTCTGATTGCAAGTAGCTATCCTTTTTCTATAAAAAAAGAAATAAAAGCCGTAAAAACAAACACTATACACTATACTAGATCAATTTAAAAATTAAGAATGGTTCTGTATAAAACTTCTGTTAGAAATTGGGTCTCTGTTTGGTGGCAGTATGCACCCTGTCCAAGCAGGAACTCCAATCCTGGTCAGGGTAAGTCAGATACACACTAAAAGATAACTTGTGCTCACCCTCTGGTAGCTTGGCACAGAGCAGTAAGGCTAAACTTAGAGACAATGTGTAAAGTATTTGTGCAATACAACACACAGTAGAAAAATGAAAACACCACAAAAAGATAATAATTTTATAAATAAATGAAGACAAAACCGGCAAAAATCCAACAAGAAGAAGTCAAGAAATGAATTTTAAAGAATAAAAGTGTTCATAGCATTTAGAAGCAATTATCTGGTTGCGCTGGACCGGCGCATAATCAAATGTTCAGGCTGACCATACTGGGGTGCAGGCCCGATACAGGAGCCATGCAGGCCTGCTGAACAAAGTACCTTGTTCCTGATCGCAACAACGAGATGCGGGATGCAGCTGAGCGATGCATCAGTGTCGATCCCGTAATCGAGGTAATGTGTCAATTTTCTTCAGCAGTGATGATGATGTGTTGGTTCTGAAGACGACTGCGGCGGAGATGCATGGTTCCACTGCATCGGTTTCAGGAGGCGATGTGCTGGTTCTGAGCGAGATGCATCAGGTCTACTACTGCTACAGAGGCAAAGTGTCCATTCTGCATCACACAAGCAAAGGATGCATCAGTTCCACTGGAACTATCACCTGGATCCACTTCCAGTAGACCAGGCACAGGCACGGATGATGAGCCTTTGATATCCCTGAGTCCCAGTAAACAGGAGGCAAGCCAACAAGCTCTTGAAAATCAATCTGTATTCAAGGCAGTGTCCAGCTCTCCCTCAGCAGGGTCAGAGAGCAGCAGGCAGCAGCGCAGCTCAGCAGAAAAGTAGTGGTTTCTGAGCATCAGTTTAGCAGAATGACAGCCTTAACAGCAGAACTTATGACAGAGTTTCTATACAGGTTCAGAAGTTTCTTATTTGGTGGGGTCAGAGTCCCAGTACTTATACCCAGTTGTGCCTTTAAAATGGGGATGACTTCAAAGAAGGATCTTTGAAGTGCACAGAAGTCCTTTACATCCCTGGCTCCAGGCTATCTGTAGGGGGTAAGAAACCCTTTGTGTGTGGACAGACAACTACATATTCAGGAGTAAGCATCAGCTCCTGCCTCCCATCCTGCCCAGGATGAGCCATCAGGATGCGGATAGGAATTCAGACACACCTAACCTTCCTTTCTGTGTGGCTCTTTAGAGGGAATGCACAAAGTCAAGCTGTCACCTACGCCAGATGTGATTTCAAGACATGCTTCAGTCACTCAGAGCTTTAAGAGCAGAGACATGCCAACTTTCTAAAAGTAGCAAAACTAAAGGGGATGATGGACGGAGTGTTGAACAATGCAAGCACTCACCCCCAGTCAACTGATCTGGGTTTAATCCATCATCATTCTTTAGCTCACTCCGCCACCCCAGTTCAGACATGGCCATATGCAAATCAGTCTGACCCTGTGCCTCATGGGAACAGTCCAGCCCGAACTGCCAAGCCATGTCTTCCCTGGACCGGAAACAAGCATCCTGGGACCGGTTTCTGGCTTACAGCCGTCATCAGCCAGGCTATCTTGAATCCAGTGGCAAAGTGAGCAAGGGACCCACGTCTGGGCATACCCTGCCAACTTAGGGCGAACATAGCAAAACTAAAGGGGATGATGGACGGAGTGTTGAACAATGCAAGCACTTACCACCAGTCAACTGATCTGGGTTTAATCCATCATCATTCTTTAGCTCACTCCGCCACCACAGTTCAGACATGGCCATATGCAAATCAGTCTGACCCTGTGCCTCATGGGAACAGTCCAGCCCAAACTGCCAAGCCATGTCTTCCCTGGACCGGAAACAAGCATCCTGGGACCGGTTTCTGGCTTACAGCCGTCATCAGCCAGGCTATCTTGAATCCAGTGGCAAAGTGAGCAAGGGACCCACGTCTGGGCATACCCTGCCAACTTAGGGTGAACATAGCAAAACTAAAGGGGATGATGGACGGAGTGTTGAACAATGCAAGCACTCACCCCCAGTCAACTGATTTGGGTTTAATCCATCATCATTCTTTAGCTCACTCCGCCATCCCAGTTCAGACATGGCCATATGCAAATCAGTCTGACCCTGTGCCTCATGGGAACAGTCCAGCCCGAACTGCCAAGCCATGTCTTCCCTGGACCGGAAGCAAGCATCCTGGGACCGGTTTCTGGCTTACAGCCATCATCAGTCAGGCTATCTTGAATCCAGTGGCAAAGTGAGCAAGGGACCCACGTCTGGGCATACCCTGCCAACTTAGGGCGAACATAGCAAAACTAAAGGGGATGATGGACGGAGTGTTAAACAATGCAAGCACTCACCCCCAGTCAACTGATCTGGGTTTAATCCATCATCATTATTTAGCTCACTCCGCCACCCCAGTTGAGACATGGCCATATGCAAATCAGTCTGACCCTGTGCCTCATGGGAACAGTCCAGCCCGAACTGCCAAGCCATGTCTTCCCTGGACCAGAAACAAGCATCCTGGGACCGGTTTCTGGCTTACAGCCGTCATCAGCCAGGCTATCTTGAATCCAGTGGCAAAGTGAGCAAGGGACCCACGTCTGGGCATACCCTGCCAACTTAGGGCGAACATAGCAAAACTAAAGGGGATGATGGACGGAGTGTTGAACAATGCAAGCACTCACCCCCAGTCAACTGATCTGGGTTTAATCCATCATCATTCTTTAGCTCACTCCGCCACCCGAGTTCAGACATGGCCATATGCAAACCAGTCTGACCCTGTGCCTCATGGGAACATTCCAGCCCAAACTGCCAAGCCATGTCTTCCCTGGACCAGAAACAAGCATCCTGGGATCGGTTTCTGGCTTACAGCCGTCATCAGCCAGGCTATCTTGAATCCAGTGGCAAAATGAGCAAGGGACCCACGTCTGGGCATACCCTGCCAACTTAGGGCGAACATAGCAAAACTAAAGGGGATGATGGACGGAGTGTTGAACAATGCAAGCACTCACCCCCAGTCAACTGATCTGGGTTTAATCCATCATCATTCTTTAGCTCACTCCGCCACCCCAGTTCAGACATGGCCATATGCAAATCAGTCTGACCCTGTGCCTCATGGGAACAGTCCAGCCCGAACTGCCAAGCCATGTCTTCCCTGGACCGGAAACAAGCATCCTGGGACCGGTTTCTGGCTTACAGCCGTCATCAGCCAGGCTATCTTGAATCCAGTGGCAAAGTGAGCAAGGGACCCACGTCTGGGCATACCCTGCCAACTTAGGGCGAACATAGCAAAACTAAAGGGGATGATGGACGGAGTGTTAAACAATGCAAGCACTCACCCCCAGTCAACTGATCTGGGTTTAATCCATCATCATTCTTTAGCTCACTTCGCCACCCCAGTTCAGACATGGCCATATGCAAATCAGTCTGACCCTGTGCCTCATGGGAACAGTCCAGCCCGAACTGCCAAGCCATGTCTTCCCTGGACCGGAAACAAGCATCCTGGGACCGGTTTCTGGCTTACAGCCGTCATCAGCCAGGCTATCTTGAATCCAGTGGCAAAGTGAGCAAGGGACCCACGTCTGGGCATACCCTGCCAACTTAGGGCGAACATAGCAAAACTAAAGGGGATGATGGACGGAGTGTTGAACAATGCAAGCACTCACCCCCAGTCAACTGATCTGGGTTTAATCCATCATCATTCTTTAGCTCACTCCGCCACCCCAGTTCAGACATGGCCATATGCAAATCAGTCTGACCCTGTGCCTCATGGGAACAGTCCAGCCCGAACTGCCAAGCCATGTCTTCCCTGGACTGGAAACAAGCATCCTGGGACCGGTTTCTGGCTTACAGCCGTCATCAGCCAGGCTATCTTGAATCCAGTGGCAAAGTGAGCAAGGGACCCACGTCTGGGCATACCCTGCCAACTTAGGGCGAACATAGCAAAACTAAAGGGGATGATGGACGGAGTGTTGAACAATGCAAGCACTCACCCCCAGTCAACTGATCTGGGTTTAATCCATCATCATTCTTTAGCTCACTCCGCCACCCCAGTTCAGACATGGCCATATGCAAATCAGTCTGACCCTGTGCCTCATGGGAACAGTCCAGCCCAAACTGCCAAGCCATGTCTTCCCTGGACCGGAAACAAGCATCCTGGAACCAGTTTCTGGCTTACAGCCGTCATCAGCCAGGCTATCTTGAATCCAGTGGCAAAGTGAGCAAGGGACCCACGTCTGGGCATACCCTGCCAACTTAGGGCGAACATAGCAAAACTAAAGGGGATGATGGACGGAGTGTTGAACAATGCAAGCACTCACCCCCAGTCAACTGATCTGGGTTTAATCCATCATCATTCCTTAGTTCACTCCGCCACCCCAGTTCAGACATGGCCATATGCAAATCAGTCTGACCCTGTGCCTCATGGGAACAGTCCAGCCCAAACTGCCAAGCCATGTCTTCCCTGGACCGGAAACAAGCATCCTGGGACCGGTTTCTGCTTACAGCCATCATCAGCCAGGCTATCTTGAATCCAGTGGCAAAGTGAGCAAGGGACCCACATCTGGGCATACCCTGCCAACTTAGAGCGAACATAGCAAAACTAAAGGGGATGATGGACGGAGTGTTGAACAATGCAAGCACTCACCCCCAGTCAACTGATCTGGGTTTAATCCATCATCATTCTTTAGCTCACTCCGCCACCCCAGTTCAGACATGGCCATATGCAAATCAGTCTGACCCTGTGCCTCATGGGAACAGTCCAGCCCGAACTGCCAAGCCATGTCTTCCCTGGACCGGAAACAAGCATCCTGGGACCGGTTTCTGGCTTACAGCCATCATCAGCCAGGCTATCTTGAATCCAGTGGCAAAGTGAGCAAGGGACCCACGTCTGGGCATACCCTGCCAACTTAGGGCGAACATAGCAAAACTAAAGGGGATGATGGACGGAGTGTTGAACAATGCAAGCACTCACCCCCAGTCAACTGATCTGGGTTTAATCCATCATCATTCTTTAGCTCACTCCGCCACCCGAGTTCAGACATGGCCATATGCAAACCAGTCTGACCCTGTGCCTCATGGGAACAGTCCAGCCCGAACTGCCAAGCCATGTCTTCCCTGGACCGGAAACAAGCATCCTCGGACCGGTTTCTGGCTTACAACCGTCATCAGCCAGGCTATCATGAATCCAGTGGCAAAGTGAGCAAGGGACCCACGTCTGGGCATACCCTGCCAACTTAGGGTGAACATAGCAAAACTAAAGGGGATGATGGACGGAGTGTTGAACAATGCAAGCACTCACCCCCAGTCAACTGATCTGGGTTTAATCCATCATCATTCTTTAGCTCACTCTGCCACCCCAGTTCAGACATGGCCATATGCAAATCAGTCTGACCCTGTGCCTCATGGGAACAGTCCAGCCCGAACTGCCAAGCCATGTCTTCCCTGGACCGGAAACAAGCATCCTGGGACTGGTTTCTGGCTTACAGCCGTCATCAGCCAGGCTATCTTGAATCCAGTGGCACAGTGAGCAAGGGATCCAGGTCTGGACATACCCTGCCAACTTAGGGCGAACATAGCAAAACTAAAGGGGATGATGGACGGAGTGTTGAACAATGCAAGCACTCACCCCCAGTCAACTGATCTGGGTTTAATCCATCATCATTCTTTAGCTCACTCCGCCACCCCAGTTCAGACATGGCCATATGCAAATCAGTCTGACCCTGTGCCTCATGGGAACAGTCCAGCCCGAACTGCCAAGCCATGTCTTCCCTGGACTGGAAACAAGCATCCTGGGACCGGTTTCTGGCTTACAGCCGTCATCAGCCAGGCTATCTTGAATCCAGTGGCAAAGTGAGCAAGGGACCCACGTCTGGGTATACCCTGCCAACTTATGGCGAACATAGCAAAACTAAAGGGGATGATGGACAGAGTGTTGAACAATGCAAGCACTCACCCCTCAGTCAACTGATCTGGGTTTAATCCATCATCATTCTTTAGCTCACTCCGCCGCCCCAGTTCAGACATGGCCATATGCAAATCAGTCTGACCCTGTGCCTCATGGGAACATTCCAGCCCGAACTGCCAAGCCATGTCTTCCTTGGACCTGAAACAAGCATCCTGGGACCGGTTTCTGGCTTACAGCCGTCATCAGCCAGGCTATCTTGAATCCAGTGGCAAAGTGAGCAAGGGACCCACGTCTGGGCATACCCTGCCAACTTAGGGCGAACATAGCAAAACTAAAGGGGATGATGGACGGAGTGTTGAACAATGCAAGCACTCACCCCCAGTCAACTGATCTGGGTTTAATCCATCATAATTCTTTAGCTCACTCCGCCACCCCAGTTCAGACATGGCCATATGCAAATCAGTCTAACCCTGTGCCTTATGGGAACAGTCCAGCCCGAACTGCCAAGCCATGTCTTCCCTGGACCAGAAACAAGCATCCTGGGACCGGTTTCTGGCTTACAGCTGTCATCAGCCAGGCTATCTTGAATCCAGTGGCAAAGCGAGCAAGGGACCCACGTCTGGGCATACCCTGCCAACTTAGGGTGAACATAGCAAAACTAAAGGGGATGATGGACGGAGTGTTGAACAATGCAAGCACTCACCCCTCAGTCAACTGATCTGGGTTTAATCCATCATCATTCTTTAGCTCACTCCGCCACCCCAGTTCAGACATGGCCATATGCAAATCAGTCTGACCCTGTGCCTCATGGGAACAGTCCAGCCCGAACTGCCAAGCCATGTCTTCTCTGGACCGGAAGACCTAACTTAATTGTTCCATGGTTAAGCCAAACCCATCAATGAGAGCACTTTTCAAAACTGAGTAATTATCAGTATCCTCTTCTCTAACAGTGAAGAGCTTATCTCTACCTTTGTCAGCAAAGGAGAGCCACACGATAGCTGCCCACTGCTCTTGGGGACCCTCTGAACTTTAGAGGCCCTTTCCAAAGCAGTTATCCATTTGTGGATGTCATCCCCAACATGGCAGGGAGGGACTATCTTGTTCAGGTTCCTTATTTCAAAAGACGTTTCTGTAACTCTAGGGACCTTGTTGCTGCCACCATGGGATTCTAGCCCCAATTTCTTCCTAGCTTTCTGGACTTCTAGGGACTATTTGTCAAGGGCCAACTGCTCTTGCCTGAACCTAAGCCTAGCTTTCACAAGCTCAAGAAGATGGTATTCCCTATCAAAAGAGTTGTCCCTCTTACTGGATATAGGGGGCCGTACTGAATGTTCTGAAGCATTGGATTCCCTTGAGGAGGATCTAGACCTCCTAGGCCTACTCTGCACTCTCCCAGGAGTAAAGGGAGCACCATTTGGGCCACCTGTAGTATCCTCTGGGAGATCTGAGTTATCCAGATGGGAGTCATTTGGCTCCTCCTGGTCAGGGTTTGATTCAAGGTCAAAGAGGTGCTCCCCTCTTGGCCTATCCTCATGCCCTGTCCCACCCACTCTTTCTTGTTCATCTGACCCTAAGGTTTTCCTGAGGTAATCTAACAGTAACACCTCTAGGAGGCGTTGAGTGTTGGCTCCTTTCTCTGTCTTCAACTTTCTAGAGGCACACAGTGCTTTCAGTTCTTGGAACGAAAGTTCACTGTATCTAGTAGTCAGAGAGCTACTGGTATCTCCTTTGGAAGACATAATGAGTGTGGTGCGGTGTTGCACCTACCTAACCTAGTGGGAAGTAAACTCACTAAGGTTGGAGAAAGGGTTTGCTAGACCCTTGACTTACCTAACCCCAAGTTCAGTAAAACTTACTTATTCTAAGCTGATATTTGCCTAGCAGTAGTGATAGTTTTTCAATTAATCAACACAAAGATTTATCTGGTAAAACGATGCAAGCTTGAATCCCAACTGCTGCACACCAATGTGAGAAGCTGGCCTGGTATATGATGTCCACTAATGTAATTGAGCATCTTGCACCAGTCCAGTATAGATTAAGTGAAAAGACCCACACCAAGTATTTATACAAATATATATTTACTATATAATACTCTCTAGTATGTTTCAATAGCTCCAACACGGAGATAAACACAATGCATATAATACTTTAGCAAAGAAATACAGTAAATAGCACGAAATACACAGTGGCCCCAGGGGGACCAAACCATATACTAAGAAAGTGGTATAAGAACCACAACTCATATCAAGACAGTGTTGAGAGGACATAGAAGTGCTGGGACCCCAAGGAACTACCCAAGATGAGTAGATAGGGAACCCACGGAGACCACATGCTCCGTACAACTTTATGCGCAAGTCACGGTTGGATTTTTAAATATTAAGGACCCATCCCAGTGGACCCTGAAGAAACCCCGTGGAAGACAGAAGGTTGGAGAGCCACCCCACCTGTGGATACCCTAGTACCCACATTACCTACACCAGGGAAGCCAGCTTCATAAGTGTGAAGTGGTGTCAGAAACCGCCATCGAACCCAATGCAGGACTTCAGGAAAGTGCCGCTGGCGAAGAAGGAGAAAGTGTCCGGTGGAACCCAAGGATGGATTCTTGAAGAGAGGTACCTGCAAGCAGAGGAGACAGAGTCTATGACACTCAGGGGTGACCAGGAGACTTGGAAGACGAATGCCCTCCGATGTCGGGTGTTGCAGGATGGATGACGATGACCTTGACTCTGCAACTGTGAGGACCAGGTGATGCTGAGGAGGACCAGGAGCAGTGCACAAGCTGTCCTATGAAAGATGTTGAGTGCTGAGTGGTCGGTGTGCGGCGGGAGCACTAACAAGCTTTGGCAAAGGGAGGAAATGCAGGAATCGAAAAGGAGCAACGTCGGGACCAGCAAGGTCCAGGGGACTCACCAAAGGCAGGGGAGTCAGGGCAGGCCCAAGCAATCAGGGAGCCCAAAAGTAACAAGTGTGACCCTCAAGTGGACCAACAGGCCGGAGGCACTGGAGTCACGAGGGGACCTAAAGCAGCTCAACAAAAGATGCAGGCCATGATTCACACGATGTGGTGTGGCTGAAGTTTCTAGTCACTGGAGGTGCTCGAGGTTGGTCTACTTGGAGCCTGAAGATCTTCTTGCAAAGAAGACAACAAGCCTTTGTAACTGCAAGTTGTACCCGGTGCACAGGGGTTCGGTTATTGCAACCCCCACAAGGGATTCTGGCTGCAAACTTGGTGAGAGGGCAGGGCAGGCCTTGGGAGCTGTGGAAAACCACAACCTGTGCTGCAGAGCCCATGGAGTTTGGAGGAGCTCAGGATCTGCAGACCGGTCGACATAGTTGTGGTGCCTGCGAATTCAGGGGATTGACTCCTGCACTCCAAGGGAGATTTCTTCAGGTGTCTTTGATGCTTCACATGCCTTGGAAGGTTCCTGCATGATGCACAGGCACAGGCGATGCAGCAGATTGGAAGGGAGATGAAGTCAGGCCCAAATGAAGTCCAGCGAAGTCCAGAGTGCCCATATGGTAGAAGTGCAGTGGTGTCTGAGCTATCTAGGGACCTACACCCAGGTAATCACTTAAGTACCCTAGGGAAAGGGTTGGGAAGATTCAGGGGTCCCTCCCAGGGGAGGGTCTGGACAGGGGGGAGGTTACTCCCATGTCCTTTGTCCAGTTTCGTGCCAGAGTGGTTTGAACTGGACTATGCACAGGGACACCAAACGCGCCCCTCATGCAGACTGAGTGGTGCTGGCAAGCGCACCCACCCCATCCCAATACAATAAATCCTTTCTGGGAGTTGGTCACACCTCCCAGGGACAGGGTGCCTTTTGTCCTGCCTTCCCCAGCTCGAACTTGGCTCAGCAGCAGGAGGGCAGAATCATGTCTCTGGGTGGCAGCAACCATTTTGTGCTGTCTGGGTCAAGACGTCTGATACTGGGAACACTGAGAGCCTAACGGAGGGCTCTACCAGTGCTTGGAATCATACCTCCCACACCATTTACGGTGTGGGGATATGATTCCAACATGTTTGATACCAAACATGATAGGATTTGTTGCGGCCGCTTTTGAGATGGTTGTTGCGTAATTACGCAGTGCCCCTCTATATAGTATATGGCTGCTTTACTGACAACCCAGGAGAATGGACTCCGTAGGCTGCAGGAGTATCCTGCTCATGCAGGGGCACCCTCTCTCTTAGGCTGCAATGGCAGGACTGTAGACCAATTTTGAATAGTCTCTCATGGGTGGCATAATACATGCTTCAGCCCATGGGAGAGCTCTGGCGTACCTATGCCCTGGGTACCTTAGTATCATATACTAGGGACTTATAAGGGTACCCCAGTATCCAATCTGGGATGTGTCTAAGTACTGAACACAACAATTTAAGGGACAAAGCAGAGAGACTGGGGTCCTGATTAGCAGGATCCCAGTCAGACTAGTAAAAAACAGCTTAGCACCAGGCAAAACATAGGGGTAACCATGCAGAAGAATAATACCTTTGTACAGCACTCTTGTCCTTGTGGATCTCCTAACCTCAGGGCCTTCACAATCTCTGTCATTCAGATCTGTTACTGTGTTGGCTGCTTTTATTTAGATTTTGTATTCAAATTGTGAATTGTTTGTGATGCTCTTCTTGACAATCTCTTAATTAATTGTGGTGATTTAAGCCTCAGAATAAGGCAAACTATTCCAAAGGGGGATCGCACAGCCCACTGTAGCACTATCCTACATCCTAGAGCTCAAGTGGACTCGCACTTATCCAGGTTGCCAGTAAAAA
The DNA here is from genome assembly GCA_963921515.1 of Calotriton arnoldi. Classification (NCBI taxonomy): domain Eukaryota; kingdom Metazoa; phylum Chordata; class Amphibia; order Caudata; family Salamandridae; genus Calotriton; species Calotriton arnoldi. The sequence goes on from CAWUFW010018166.1 coordinate 94,193, forward strand.
CTTGCCCATACCAACCACAATCACTTCTGTTGTATCTGACTTAAAGATCCTGAGAGCTGCCTTTGGGATCCTAAGGCCGATAAGGTGGCAGAGTTAGATAATCAATTTCTTACGTGGGGCTCGATAAGGGGCACAAGTAAATAAAAAGTGAGAGATAGATTCAGAATTTGTCTCTACATGCTGGACACAATTCAGAAGTACTATTGTACTTACCCCATCTAGAGGTAAACTGTGCTAGTGGGAGCGTCCCATAACTAAATTTCAGGCACAGCTGACTGGGCAAGGATCCTTATATAGCATCAAGTGCTACTTCATAAAATGGCATGATCTCATGATCTAGAAATTGGTCTCTCAGGCTACCTCTCTTGCAGTTTTTGATCTTATCACCCAAAAATTAATCTCTGTACTGATCCTTAATCAATTGTCGTGGGAAGCCTTTTCTGGGTTATCCCACAAAATTTCAAGGTCTAAACCGGAAAACCTTTTCTTTAAATAGATCAGCCAAGAAATTCTTAAATGGCACACTGTTTTTAAAAGCTCCCTCATTGCCTCCCTATAAGGCTCAAGTTAGGAGGTGTCCAGAGCCTATGCCAGAAGATTAAAGGTCTCGACTTTATGGTGGAAGAGATCGGATTCAAGCCCATATCCTGGAGCAACGGAAGTGTAGGAGAGCTCTGTGGGACAGTGATAAGATGCCTGAGAAATCTGTTCTCTGCCACATACAACTCAGCAATGTCTGCATGGCCCCAAAGCTTGGCCCCATAGAGAGCGGCGCTTTTATTCTTCACTTTATATATTTCTAAGGATGGCATTAAATGGTTAGAATTTTGTTTTTGGTCCTTTTACGTATCGCTCCTGTCTCATGCTGTAGCTTGAGTGCACTTCGATTGATCTCGGCTTTCCAACTAAAATTGTGTAACAGCGTCACCCCCAGGCATACAAAGTTTTTGACCAATTTGAACATTGTATTGAAGACTCTTATCCTAGTTTGCATGAACCTATAGGGGTTAAACACCATGCATTTTCTTTTTCTGATGTTCATTTCTTGAATGTGATCTACACAGAACAACAAAAAGCGGTCTAAAATTGCTTAAGGTCCCCAAGGAGTTTAAGAAATGAGAAGGGTATCGCCTGTGAAGAGTAGCGTGGGTATTTTCCTGGGGCCAATTTTGGTAGCATCATTATTTTCAAAGCTTAGGGCCTCAGCCAGATAGTTAATAAACAGGGAGAAGAGGTTTAAAGCTAAAACACAGCCATGCCGCATACCCCCTCTATCTTAAACGAATCTGACTGCTCCCCATTTTTCCCATACCTGATACTTGCATGGTTGTTTTCATGGAGCCTTATAACAATATCTAGGATATTTCCAGTGACTCCCATGCTTCTTAGGACTCCCCATAGCTTGCTCCGAGGTACTGTGCGAAATGCAGATTTTAAATCTACGAAAGCGATGTAGAAACAACCATTCCCCTGTACCACTGTCTTCCAATATACAACACCAAATCTCAAGATTTGGTCCAAAGTGCTGGTTTTTTATCTCAATCCAGATTGCCAGTCTGAAAGTATATCGTTGGTTTGGACCCAGTCAGTTAGTTTACCTAAAACATGTTTGCAAACAATCTTCTGCAGCCCGTCAGTTAAAGTTACAGGTCCCTGGAATGTCCTGTTGCCCTTTTTTGTAGTTCGGAACAATCTCGGCTCCTCGCCAAGACTCAGGGATAATCCCTCCGTTAAGGATCACCCTAAATAACATTACACAGACGTCAGGCTCTGAAGCATAGAGATCGGCTGGTATACAGTTTGGTCCTGGAGCCTTTTTGGGCGCAAGTGATTTCAGTGTTCTAAATGTATCCGTGTTAGAATTTTCAAGAGGATCTAACCAGTTTGGGTTGCTGTAACAGTCAACACTAGCAAGCCCTGTGCTGCTTCCCTCAGTTTTAACTGGGGAGTACAATTTCTCGAAATGATCTACCAAACTATGTGGCTACACATAAAAAGCAGCTGTGCTTATTAACCCCTTCCCTGCTCATGACGAGCTCAGCTCGTCATGCTGCACGGTTGAGCTGTGCGCATGACGAGCTGAGCTCGTCATGACCACGCCCGCGATCGGAATGTCCAGCACCTGGGCGGAATTCCGATTGCAGCGAAGGCGTTAAAGAATGACTGCCAATCAATCAATCAATCAATCATGTCACTTATAAAGCGCACTACATACCCGCGAGGGTCTCAAGGCGCTGGGGGAAGAGGGGGGTGGTGCTGCTACTGATCGAAGAGCCAGGTCTTGAGGAGTCTTCTGAAGGCCAGTAGGTCTTGGGTCTGTCGGAGGTTGGTGGGGAGGGTGTTCCAGGTCTTGGCGGCGAGGTGGGAGAAGGATCTGCCGCCGGCGGTCGTTTTCCGGATGCGGGGGACTGTGGCGAGGGCGAGGCTGGTCGAGCGGAGCTGGCGGGTGGGGGTGTAGAAGCTGAGTCGTCTGTTGAGGTAGGCTGGTCCGGAGTTGTGGAGTGCTTTGTGTGCGTGGGTGAGGAGCTTGAAGGTTATCCTCTTGTTGACAGGGAGCCAGTGCAGGTCTCTCAGGTGGGGTGTGATGTGGCTGCGTCGGGGGATGTCGAGGATAAGACGTGCAGAGGCGTTCTGGATGCGTTGCAGCCGTCTCAGGAGCTTAGCCGTCGTTCCTGCGTAGAGGGCGTTTCCGTAGTCCAGCCTGCTGGTGACGAGGGCCTGGGTGACTGTTTTTCTTGTTTCGGTGGGGATCCACTTGAAGATCCTGCGGAGCATTCGGAGGATGTTGAAGCAGGATGAGGAAACGGCGTTGACCTGCTTAGTCATGGAGAGGGTGGGGTCGAGGATGACCCCTAGGTTGCGTACGTGGTCGGTGGGTGGCGGGGCTGTTCCCAGTGATGTTGGCCACCAGGAGTCGTCCCAGGCTGAAGGGTTGGAACCAAGGATGAGGACCTCCGTCTTGTCCGAGTTCAGCTTCAGGCGGCTGGTCCTCATCCATTCGGCGACGGCCTTCATTCCTTCGTGGAGGTGGGCTTTGGCGGTGTGAGGGTCTTTGGTGAGGGAGAGGATCAGCTGGGTGTCGTCGGCGTAGGAGATGATGTTGAGGTTGTGCTGTCGGGCGAAGTGGGCGAGGGTGCCATGTAGATGTTGAACAGCGTTGGGCTGAGGGAGGAGCCTTGGGGTACGCCGCAGATGATCTTGGTGGCCTTGGATCGGAAGGGGCGAGGCGGACGCTTTGTGTTCTGCCGGAAAGGAAGGATGTGGTCCAGTCCAGGGCCTTCTCTTGGATCCCGGCGTCGTGAAGGCGTGTTCGTAGTGTGTGGTGGCAGACCGTGTCGAAGGCGGCTGATAGGTCCAGGAGGATGAGGGCTGCTGTTTCTCCGTTGTCTAGCAGGGTCCTGATGTCATCGGTGGTGGCGATGAGGGCAGTTTCGGTGCTGTGGTTGCTGCGGAAGCCGGACTGGGAAGGGTCCAGGATGTTGTTCTCCTCGAGGTAGCGGGTCAGTTGTTTGTTGACGATTTTCTCGGTGACCTTCGCGGGGAACGGGAGCAGAGAGATGGGTCGGAAGTTCTTGAGGTCCTTGGGGTCTGCCTTGGGTTTCTTGAGTAAGGCGGTGATCTTGGCGTGCTTCCAGCTTTCCGGGAAGGTTGCTGTCTCGAAGGAGATGTTGATTATTTTCCGGAGATGGGGCGCGATGGCTGTACTGGCTTTGTTGAAGATGTGGTGAGGGCACGGGTCTAGCGGTGAACCGGAGTGGATGGTGTTCATGATCTCGCTGGTGTCCTCGTCGTTGATGTTGGTCCAGGAGAGCAGGCGGTTGGTGGTTGTGGGGGCAGTGGTCTCGGTGGTTGCCGGGGCGGTCGTGGTGTTGAAGCTGTCGTGGATGTCGGCGATTTTGCGGTGGAAGAAGGTGGCCAGTGAGTCGCACAGGTCTCGCGACGGCTGGATGTCGTTGGTGTTGGAGCTGGGGTTGGAGAGTTCCTTCACGATGTTGAAGAGCTCTTTGCTGTTGTGTGCGTTGTTGTCTAGGCGGTCTTTGAGTGAGGCCCTTTTGGCGGATCTGATGAGGTGATGGTGACTGCGGGTGGCGCTCTTGTGGGCGGCGTAGCTGTCCGCTGTCCGTTCGTGGAGCCAGATCTTCTCCAGTTTTCGGCATGTTCGTTTGGAGGCCTGGAGGTCTTCGGTGAACCAGGTGGCTTTCTTGCTGGTGTGGCTGTTGGGCGGATTCTTGAGCGGGGCGAGGGTGTTGGCGCAGTCGTCGATCCACTGTCTGAGGTTGCGGGCGGCGGTGTCGGGGTCGGAGGGTTCGGCGGGTGGGCTCAGGGCGAGGGTTGTGGTTAGCTGGTCTTCCGTGACTCTGCTCCAGCAGCGGCGAGGCATTTGTTTGGTGCGGTGGTGCGTGGTGGGCTTCCTGTAGGTGAAGTGGATGCAGTGGTGGTCAGTCCAGTGGGGTTCGGAGGTGTGGTTGAAGGAGACGTGTGGGCTTGCGGAAAAGATGGAGTCTAGCGTGTGGCCGGCGGCGTGGGTGGGTGTAGTCACGAGCTGTCTGAGTCCGAGGGTGGCGAGGTTGTCGATCAGGGTGGTGGAGTTGGTGTCCTTGTTGTTCTCGAGGTGGAAGTTCAGGTCCCCGAGGAGGATGTAGTCCGTGGAGGTGATGGCGTGTGTGCTGATGAAGTCAGCGATGGAATCGCTGAACTGTGGTCGGGGTCCGGGGGTCTGTAGATGAGGGTTCCTCTGAGGGTGGTGTTGGGATCGGTGTGGATCTGGAAGTGCATGTGTTCGGCGGTGCTGAGGGTGTCGTCGGTGTTGGTTGAGACTCTGAGGGTGTTCCTGTGGACGATGGCGATGCCTCCTCCGACTCCGTTGGTGCGGTCCCTGCGGGTGATCTTGTATCCGTCCGGGATGGCAATGGCGATGTCGGGGGCTGAAGCGGGATTCAGCCAGGTCTCCGTCAGGAATGCGACGTCTGGGGAGGTTGAGTCGAGAAGGTCCCAGAGTTCGATGGCGTGTTTGCGGGCGGAGCGGGTGTTGAGGAGGATGCATCTGAGGTAGTTGGGTTCTTTCCTGGGCGGTGGTTTGGCGGGGCGGGTGCTGGCGAAGCTGAAGTTCCGGCAGGTGAAGGGCCCTTGGGTGCGCTTCGGGGTGGCCTGGTAGCAGGCGTGATCTTTTCCGGGGTTGAGTGCGTGGAGGGTGCTGGCGTCGTATTGGCGTCTGTTGATGTGGCGGGCGCGGGGGATGCCCGGACCAGGGGGTCTGGCGCTGGGCGCGGTCACGGCGCGGACGGGTGCAGACGGGCTTGCTTTAGGCGCGCCTCCGGCGCGCCAGCGGCGCGGCCGCGCAGCGGCTGCCATAAATGGGGAGGTGGGAGGGAGGAGCAGGGAATGGGGCAGCGAATGGGCAGTGAGGGGGCGGGGCCGCAGGGGCGCAGCGGCAGGAAACAGGCACAGAAGGGAAAACAAGCACAATCAGGGCATCAAGGGGGCACAGAAAGGAAAAAAAAAATGAGCACAATCAGGGGCAGCAAGGGGGCACAGAAAGGAAAAACGAGCACAATCAGGGGCAGCAAGGGGGCACAGAAAGGAAAAAAACCGAGCACAATCAGGGGCAGCAAGGGGGCACAGAAAGGAAAAACGAGCACAATCAGGGGCAGCAAGGGGGCACAGAAAGGAAAAAAAAGCGAGCACAATCAGGGGCAGCAAGGGGGTACAGAAAGGAAAACGAGCACAATCAGGGGCAGCAAGGGGGCACAGAAAGGAAAAAAAGCGAGCACAATCAGGGGCAGCAAGGGGGCACAGAAAGGAAAAACGAGCACAATCAGGGGCAGCAAGGGGGCACAGAAAGGAAAAAACGAGCACAATCAGGGGCAGCAGCAGGGCACACAGACGGAGCTGTGTGGTGGGGGAGCGACCTACCAGTCAAGGTCAGGGGTCGCCATGTGCAATAATCCTCCAAAATGCCTTAGAGTCTCCTGCTTTTGTTCTGTGTACCAGATCTGCCCAGACCCCTTTCTCCCAGCTATCTTTGGCTTGCTTGAGTGCTTCTTTATAATTCCGAAGGGCCATCGGAATACCCCTCTGGGCTTTAGATTTGATAATGTCCAGAAGTAGTGATTTTGTTAATCTACATTGTGCATTGTACCAGGGGTGTGGGTTATGTCTACCTTTTGTGCCTCATCTTGGGTGTTTAGAGAGTATATCTCTCAATTTAGTGAAAAGATCTTCATGAATCTCAATTATTGAATTGGGAGGTCCATTTTGGGCCGATAATTGGACCATTTTCTCCAGGGCATCACTCACATTCATATATACTTTACTTAAAAGGTCTGGATGTGCCTCCACATACTCCCACTTTAAAGCATTTCTATTATGCAGCATTACCCAAGAGGCTAGGTTTTACTGTTTCTAAGGTGGTAGTGATCAACTGAGTAAATTCTAGCTCCAAAGCATTGGGGTCAGTGCCCCCCTTTACTATAACACTCATATCAATCATAGAAGACCAGGTATACAAAGATAGAAGTACATAATCAATTGTACTCATGCAGTTAAGATGATTAAACGTGGGGGCTTCATGTTAGACCAATGTGGCTCTGCCAATGCAGGCTCTTAATCCTGCCCAATAGTTGGAGCGCAAGGGTTGAATTTCATGTTTCCTGGGAAATGGTAATTTTTGGAATAGACTATTGCTCATCTTCCTCATCGGTCACAGTAGTATCACCATTGATCAGTGGTTCAAATGTCACATTAAAGTCCCCTACAACAATCAAGAGTCCTTCAGGGGGTAAGGCTCTCAGCTGGTCATCTAGGAGCACAAGAACAGGCAATTCATTTAGGCACACTCACTGGTCTATTGTAAACATTATACAGGTAAATGCGTTTGTTATCTTTGCATGATGAAAGTCACAGGAGGTCAAGTAATAGACCAGACTTTATCTTGCAGTTTAACACATTTGTCACCCAGACAATTAAGCCTCCTGCTGGCCAACCTTTTGCTTGGGCAATAGCTGGATAGTTTTTGTACTCTCTGTTGCACCCCTCTGTATCCATGTAACAAACTCAAGCTTCACTTTGGGAATTAGTGGTGTGTATCATCACTTTCTCATCTGCAGTCTTCACTCTCTTTGTGTGAGATGCATGCTTCCAATGTTTAATTATGTTATACTTTTTGTAGAGCACATCAGTTAACTTCTGTATAGCCAGGTTTTCCGGAATTTTCTTAAACACAATAATTCTGATATTTTACAAAGAGACAAATTTTAAAGTAGTAAATGTTAAATATTATAATATATCAAATAATATAATGGAAAGTAAACACAATTTACTACATATTCCTTACTATTTATAAATATATATTTACATAAGCACACAGAAATATATAAATGCGTATGGGTGTGTGTGTATATATATATATATATATGGCATAAATAATAAAAAATAATAACTGTGCATTAAACATTATAATAATTCGTTTTTATTCTTTTTAAAAATAAGTAGTTTAAGTTTTTCAAAAACCATAAATATTAATAATAATTGTAATCATAACTCTATCCATCTATTTATCTATCTATCTGTCTATCTATCTGTCTATCTGTCTATCTATCTATCTATGTATATATACATACATAAAATCAATTCAGAAAAAAGGGGGGGAGATAGAGGTTTTTTAAGCTAGGTCCACCCTCCTTATGCAATAGTAAACCTGAAACTCGAGGTGTCGGGTAAAGAACCTAGCCGAAACAGGAAAGAGATTTTCACTCGGTTTGAGTTAGAAAAACAGCAGGAAAGAAATATTTTCTTTCTTGAGTCCCCTCACTCACCAGGGTTTCCCCTTGGTGACATGCTTCATCATAGGGGTCATCTCAGTTCTCTACGAACTGAGGCGTGCTGCGACTTGCGATATTTACGTAGGAGCACTTTTGTGAATTCTATGTGTAGTGCAAAAGTGTACTGGAGTGGACTGAGGTGGGTTAAAAATACCTTGCTAGTGGGCGTAATATTTTATTGTAGCTCCTAGTTTGGTATGTCTAAAAACGGGGTAGGGTACAAGAAAAACTAGCTATAATGGGTTAGAAATCCTTAGTATACGTCAACATGTTTCGAGCATTCCCCAAAGCTCTTCGTCAGGACTCCACAGGGACCGGCCCTGTGTACGCCACTCCTAATCGGCCTGAACTTAGGCAATCTAAAAAGGAAAAAATGGAAAAACGCTGCAACTAATAAGCATGCGTAAATACATACATATGATCAAGATTTTGTGATCTATCTATATAGTTATTTTAGTTTGTGGCAATAATGAATTAGGCATTTCATTATATATTTCATGAATTTAAAAAAAAAGTCTAAAACCTTTTAAACACATTACCTGTTTTGCACAAAAATTGCTTAAAATCTCTTATGGGGGTTTGCATTATGCTTGGATTTGCACAGTATGTTTTCTATGTTTACACATCATGTGGCCAATATAAATGTGTTTCACCAATGCACCACATATGTGAGTCCCTGAAACGCGGCATGACAGGAAAATTCACAATTAACTAAAAGAAGGTGAAGTGGTGTATGCGCCGTGTTATATATAGGTAGTTATAGTTAGGACCAAAGGTTCCATAGGACAAGCATTTTTTGTTTTGCAAATGACTAAGGGTGGGTGTTTAACTCTGTTCCGCTGGTGAAGTTTGCAGAACTTTGTGACACCACACTCTGCTGGGAGCGCAGAGTTCTGCAAAAAACTTCAATTCCACTGCGTGGCAGAGTTAGCCCCACCCCCTTCCCCTGTGCGAGAACACGCATTGGTGTCAAATGCATGTTGATGCCTTGTTAGAGCTGCCACGCAGTGGGTGCCAGAAAAGGAACCCATCACTGATGGCCGATGCCGGGGTAGGAGGAAGAGAAGGGGGTATCATTATGACAGTGTTAAAACATAAGGGCAGGTGATGCCCTTTCTAAACTGCCCCACCCCAAACCTACTGGGAGGCAGGAGGTGGCATCAAAGCGGCCTGGATGGAGTGAAAAGTCTAAGAAGAAGTGGGGAGGGGGTCGCTATTGGCGGTCGGATCCAAACATGTCACCGCTGCTGCCCCCGTAGGCCTATATGCACCCCAGGGAATGGCCCTCTCTCCTTCAGCCTGACTACGTCAGTATTTATTATTTATTTATTTAAGAGTTTTATATAGCGCTAGCTAGACCCGGAGGTATCAGAGAGCTTTACAACATATATCGTGAAGCAAATATTTATACAGTGTTACGATAGACAGCATTGTCTTGTGACAAATCTTGTTCCGGCGGTCTTGGGAATGAGGCTAAAAGGGAAGGGGAACAGGCGAAGGAAAGTCTTCTTGTAGAGGAGTCTAGGTTCTGCGCTTAGCAGGATTCCCTTGTTGAAGGGGCTCAGTCACACTGTGCATCATCTCTCACTTCAGGTGTGCTCTGTTGAGCTTTCTTTTGAAGTTTATGAAGATGGGTTTGGTCCTGATGTGAACTGGTATGGAGTTTCAGATTTTGGTTGCATTTCCCGAGAAGGAGCGAGAGAGGGTTTTTTGTTTGCGTGCTTTCGGTGGAATGAGAAGAAGGGTATTGGTGCTCCTGAGGTTTCTCGTTTGTCCTGCCTTTTTGAGTTTGGAGGCCAGGTAGGCCGGTTTTTCGGTGTGAAGAGCTTTGTGTGTGAGACAGGCAGTTCTGAAGTTGGCAAGCATTTCGATTGGTAGCCATTTTTGTTCTCTTAGGGAGGGAGAGATGTGGTCATATTTCTTTGCTCCTGTGATCATCCTGGCAGCTGTATTTAGGGTTACTCGGAGGGGAGCTAGGTGAGAATTTGGCGTGCCCGTGAGAGTAGCGTTCCCGTAGTCCAATCTGGACAGCACCAGGGATTAAGTGCCCAGTTTAAGGTCGTTGGGGGGGGGGGGATGAAGGGTTTTATTTTGTTGAGTAATTTTAGGTTCAAGAATGCGCTCTTTGCTGAGTTCTTGATATGTTTGTCCATGTTTAGGCTTGCGTCCAGGGTGATACCCAGGGATTTTACAGAGTCTGCCAGGGTGAGCTTGCAATTAAGAGCGTCAATGGATTTTAGCCATTCTGTGGCTAGGGGGGTCTGCTCCTTGTTGGAAATGAAAAGGATTTCCGTTTTGTCTTGGTTGAGTTTAAGGTGGTTGTGGGATAAGCAGTGTTGGACTTCTCGTAGGGTGTTGTTTAGTGTCTGTATGTCACCTAGTGACGATGTTTCAAGGTAGATCTGGGTATCATCGGCATAGAGGTGGAAGGGGATGGAAGGGGATGTTGGCTTTTTTGAGTATGGAGGTGAGGGGTTCCATGTAGATGTTAAACCTCATGTTTAATTAGTTAGTTTACAGTTCTGTGAGAGGCATGTTTCAGGAGTGAGAAATTACAAACACGTTTTCAAATTACAAATATGTTTTTTTAAAACATGGCTTTAATGAACTAGTTCCTTCTACCATTAACTTAAAACCGAGTCTGCTGTAAGTTAGAGCCTGCAGAGAGAAGAGGGGAAAATAAGGATACAACACTTGCTTGGAGCTGTCTAGAGAACTGAACAAGTATTTAAATATATCTGTGAATATGAGGAAGAGAGGGGCCGGGTGAAGTGGGAAAGGACATGGGGGTTTGGACGAGATGTAGGAGAAAGGGCACCGGCTGGGACCTCGAACTGGGATGGGGAATTAAAATATAACTTTGACTGGCCTGCACTTAATCTTACTGAATCATTCCAAGCCATCTTGCATCCAAATGTAGCTCTCTGCATCTATATTAGCAAATTCCTTAAAGTGGTAGCCTCACAATATAAGTAAGCTATGCCCAACAACCCTTACGTTTTTGGAGAGGGTTGTGAAATTATACGGCAGCAGCATCAGTAGTATTTTTATTTCTCTCATTATACCGGCAAGTGTGCTCTTTCATATAATAGATACTGATGCTTATTGCTGTATTCCAGGATTAAAATCATTTACATGAAGATTTGCATTAGCTGTTGCGTGAATAATCACATAAACAAGCTGCCTCGGCCTCCTGGGTGACATCTGTAATTATAGTAAATAAAAATACCATCTGGATAGGGAGCTTCCTCCAATGGATCTGTCTGTGTTCAGATAGAACTGTGTTTCATGTCTATGTGACGCAGCATTCAGGGGCATTTCCTTTCCCATAACTAGCTGCACTTTGGTTGGAAAAGCAAGATTCCTTCCTCTCAGCTCACTCAATTGTGCTATAGTTTTATTGTAAATATTTTTATTTGATAGTGTTTCAAATGGTGTAGAGATATTTTATTTGGCATTGTAAATGAAATGCAAAGATTGAAATTCTCACATGGTTGGGAAAGCTGTGTCATGCTAAACTTAATTTTAGTGGGAGGTGGAACTACACAGAATTCCACAAAGAATTTTTTGAGACTCCGCAGAATTCCACATAGGGCAACTCCGTGAACTCCGCCCACCCCTACCAATTACTTTGGCACTGCTTGACAAATCTTCACAACATTTTCACAAAACGTCCCCTTTTTGGTTCAGCTGCTGTGTTGAATGTTTTGGGGTGATCCACAAACAGGGGCAGAGAAAAAAGGGGTCCCAAAATTCATATTCCCCATGTTATGCCTATGGGGATTTTTCATTTTTTTAACACCAGATAAATCCATTAGTATGGGCTAAAAACATCAAATTCATTTCTGTTGTTGCTGATTAAGGGCCAGATGTAGGTAAAAACCAAATTGCGAGTCCTTAATAGCGATTTTTACCGAATCGCTATTAAGAACTCGCAAACACCGATGTAGATAAAAAAATCGCTAAAAGTTAGCGATTCGATAATAATCGCTAAATCATTACCAAATCCGTATTACCAAATCGGTATTTGCGAAGTTGCAAATTAAAAAAATCGCAAATTAGCGAATCTGCCATTCCGGAGCACCCTGATGACATCACAACCAGGAAGTGGCCTGACACATGCTGTTTCACTGAGCCTGAAGCTGTGGGAGAGGCAGAGAGCAGGTACACACCCAGGAGCTGCACAGTAATTACCAAGCAGACACCAAACACAAGTATAGACACACAGGAGAAGGGAAAGGAGCTTGCAGAGAGGAAGAGGAAACACAAATTCAGCGAGAAGGAGTTGGAGGTTTTAATTGAGGAGGTGGTAAAGACTCACAACCAGTTGTTTGGGAAGAAATCTCTGCATGTCCAGGAATCTCAGAAACGGAAGATATGGCTAGAAATACAAGGGAAAATAAATGCCATTGGTGTCACCCAGCGCTCCATTGACGATCTGAAGAAGCGCTGGTATGACCTTCACAAACGTGCCAAGGAGGGGGTGGCTGACAGGCTCAAACAAGCTACTCAGACAGGTGCCGGAACATCCACTGTGCCAGAAACAACACCCCTGGAAGAATTGGTGGAGTCCACCCTCCAGCCTGAGGCCATCATTGGCATTGGAGACGCAGACAGCTCAGCCAGAGGAAACAACAGACAAGGTAAGATGCATGCACAGCCTGGTGTGCCCCCCCTCCCCAATCCCCAATCCCCAATGAGCAAGTATGAATCCCACTCCAGTCCATGATTAGCTAACAACCAGCAATGCATCTTGGGAGATGTAGTCCTAATTAACACATAGCATACCAGTGAGTCCACTGAACCCAAGTGCATGTGACACACATCAGTAAATAAGCAAGCTGGGGACTTGTAGTTTGAATGGCAATCATGTAATTTAATGAAACACAAATGTTGCAGGGAAAGTCAGTAAATTGACATTCTGTACCCACAGATGAACATACACCCCAGACTGCTGCTAGGGAGTCAGAAGAGGCACCTAGGGGACATGACAAGAGACCCTGTCACCCGCAGATGTCCCACCACCACCACCACCACCACCACCGAGACCCAGGAGGTACACAGTGGGTAGCCTTCAGGAGATGGAGGGGTCAGAGGAGGAGAGCACGGGAGCCCCACAGACCATGCAGGAAGAGACAGAACAGACTCCAGAGACACAGTCACCCATGGAGCGTTGACACACAAGTGCTCGACAACGCAGACCAAGGGCACACAGTCCAGATGCACAAGGTGAAGAGGGAAGACAATGCGGTCAATGCAACGTCAGATGGTGGCCATGAACAAACACATGAGGGACATGAAGGAGGGCATAAATGATCTGAACAACACCATTGCAGAGGGCATGCGGGACATGGCTGAGGCTGTAAGGCTGTTGTGCAGCAAAATAGACATTGAACGTGGGGCAAGGCGCAGGGACAAACAGCGCATGGAAGGGTACACAAAGGCGGTGAACCACCTTTGCAATGCCACCTCTGTCCTTAGCAGACGCTCAGTGGCCATGCAGCTGGAAATGGCCCACTGCAGCCAGGATGTCGCTAGGGGGTTGGTTACTGTCACCACTGCGTTAGAAGTGCTCCAGACAACACACATCACTGCCACAGGGTCTGGGGATGGTGGTGAAAGTGAGGAGGTAACAAGCTGCAGCAGCATCACTCCACCAATTGCAGAGTCCAGGAGCCGCAGTGCAAGGCAAGGTCCAGCCGCAGGACAGTCCTCCAGGGAGGGCAGTGTGCAAAGTGAGCGGAGCAGTGCTGTGCGTGGCCGCAGGAAATGAAACCATGCTTCAGCTGACATTGGGAGATGGGTGAAGTAACCCATGTAACCAAATGATGAGGGATGACAATGAGCATGCAGTGTATCAATGCAATGCTGGGATTGTTGAGGCACTGAGAAGCCAATATGGTGCGGAGGTGTGCATTCCTATTGCCTGATGTAAGGTCAATAAAACACCGTCACACACTTGCAATTACTCGCTTTGTCTCATTACTTACTCAGAAATAGTTGCGTGTGATCTCAGCCCGTCTGTGTCTCCCATCTGGCGCTGATACGACACCTGCTGCGCGGTGCAGTGGCTGTGGACATTCCTCATCCTCGTCCTCTGATTCAGTCAGTTCCACGGGTGTTCCCTTCTGGGTGGCCAGGTTATGGAGCATAGCACATGTTGCTATTATTTTGCAGCAGTTCAGAGGGCGGTACTGCCGTGCACCTCCACTTTTGTGGAGGCAGCGGAACCTGCTTTTTAGGAGGCCAAATGTACGCTCCACCACATTACAGGTTGATTTATGGGCCACATTAAATCTCCTCTCTCTTGGGGTAGATGGGTTGAGGTATGGAGTCAGGATACATGCCCGCACCGCATATGCGCTATCACCTAAGTGGTAAAGGAAGAAACATTATTCACAGTCAGCAACAGATACATACAAGGTATACATCTGGGTGTGTCACATTGATTTACCTAGCAGGTATCCTTCTCCAAATTCACCCCCAGAAAGACGTGTATAGATCCTACTGTTCCTGAAAATGTAGGAGTCATGTGTGCTCCCTGGAAATGTTGCGACAATATCGGTGATGATGTGAGACGCATCACAAATGACCTTCACGTTAATTGAATGTGTTGATTTACGGTTCCGATATATGTACTCAGTAGCAGAGGGGGGGCAGATTGGAATATGTGTCCCATCGATGCACCCTATGACATGTGGGAACTGGGCCTTCTGATAAAAATCCATCTTTGTCTTATGCAGTTCCGTCTGTGTGCTGGGGAACCAGATATAGTGGTGCATTCTTTGCATCATGGCATCCAGAAATGTTTGGAAAAAGCATGACGGGCAACTCTGTGAGACACCACCAGCCACAGCTATGACCCCCTGGTAACTACCTGATGCCAGTAGGTGCAGGCAACAAAGGACCTATACATGTGGTGGGATTGCGTGTGCCTTTGGTGTCTGGTGCTCGAGGATTAGGTGCAGGTCACGTATCAGGTCTAGGATGGTGGTGGGGTGAAGCCTGTACCTCTCATGGATTTCTGCCTCTGTGAGTTGGAATAGTGTAATGCGCACTCTGTATATGCGTTCCTGTCGTCTCCAGATCCTCAGTGCTGCTGCTTGCATCCGTATCTGCCTTGCAATGACATAGAGGGCCGCCATTGTGTTCACGCAGATGCATTCTGGGGCTGTTTATATGCAGTGCACCTGGTTACCACCTGCTTTGAGTCAGTTTTAATTTGCGACTCCAAAATAGCGATTTTTCAAATATTCGCAATTTGCGATTTTTGGTACATAGGTTTGCGATTTTTTTTACGATTCCTTATTTAGCGAATCACAAAATAGGGAGTCGGTGTGGCATATTCGCTAAATAAGGAATCGCTAACTGTTTTCCTTTATTTTTAGCGATTCTTTATTTTGAGAGTCGGTTTTTCTGTCTCTACATGTCACAAGGGTCATTTGCGATCGCAAACATGGAAATTCTGCGAATGTCTGCGTTTGCGATCGCAATTCATCTACCTACATCTGGCCCTAAGTCTATTAATGCATTGAGATTAGACTATTGTATTCAGATGCCTATAGTGAAATGCTAAAATTGCAAAATTGCGAGACAGCATTTGGTTATTCCTCCATCCTACCACTTGATAAATCCTTTAAACATTCATGATTATGGTCATATAACACTACAACCAAATAGGACAACCCAATGCCCTATGCTATACGAATATTATAATGCCCACATACGTACTGAACATGATCTTACCACAGAATAAATAGCTGTACACTGCCCAATCAAATAATCAGATTAACATAACAGATGATTGCCCTATAATCAAAACTCAACATTTCAAATGGCAACCACAGATGTTGAAATTCAAGAAATAAAAAAATTCAGTTATGAAAAAATATATAATTTGATCCTACACATTAGCCTGAAACCATCACCCACACACACCCATCTTATGAAAACTATGCACAAACTATAGACAATAGAAAGCAGCTCAGGAATGTTCTTGATATAATATACATTTTAATACAAAACATATTCAATTGGGAAAAACTCATAAAAAAAGTCCTGATTCAACCCATTGGGTACTCTGGAGTCTAAATTTAAGATATATCAGGCCTCCAACTGTCTTAGCATTCACTCACGACTGCCACCCGAATCAATTAGGGAATTGAATCAATAACAAACTATTAAATGCAGTTGAGATTGCTGTTATGACATTGAGCAAAGCGGTGCGCAACCAGATAGGATTGGTCTTCATTAGTTATTGCTTGTAAATGCTGTAAAATCCTTTTGAGGACCTGCAATTTGGTACTCCCTACATATTTCAATTTGCACTCACACTCTAAGATATATACAGCATATTCGGTTTACAATTGTACATACCCCTGATTTTTTGAGTTCTCCAACAAAAAGGTGTGGTGTATTCACTGATGTTTCTCCCAAATTTGCAAGCTCTACATGAGCTGCACTTATAAAAGCCATTTTTAGGTTTTAACCAACATTTCCTTTCCACCAACACTTAAATAAGGCATGCCTCATAGAGGGAGCCTTTCTGAATGTAATGGAAGGTGTCTTGAGCAGAGTGGGCCCAAATACACAGTCTCCCTGGACCAACGACGAGTGTCTCCTCACAATGGCTCTTAATTCTCTCTCCTGTTTGCTGAACCTAAGGACCAATCTTGTGGTCTAATTTTGTTTTTTAGGACGTCTATCGAAAAGCAGCTCTTTCCTGCTCTTTAGGTTGGGTTTTTCCAGTGCATTACCCAATGTGGTCTTATGATATACTCTTTGTGTAAATCTGGTGACGGCCTCTGCCTGGCCTATCACTACATCCTCTGGGCAGCTACAATTCCTATTGAGTTGAAGCATCTCCCCATAGGGAATGCTGGTCTTGAGATGTGTAGGAAGGAAGTTCTTCACATGAAGAGTTTCCATCAGTTGTTTTTCTATGAAAACGTGTCTCAATTTTATTATGTTTGATAAACACTTGTAAATCCAGAAACTTCACCTGTTATTTTCTAATATGTGCTATGAAGTGCAAATTGATGGAAGTACAATTGATACACTAAACAAATGATTCAGCTGACTCTAATGTCCTCTTCCAAACCACAAATAAATCATCAATATATCACAGCCAACATATTACATGTTCTTTCCACAGTGTGTTATGGTCAGCAATGAGCACCTGCTCCTCCCACCAGCCCATGTGAAGACACGCGTAACTTGGGCAAAGCAGGTTCCTATCGTTGCTCTGGTGGAAAATCCTTTGATTGAAATGGAAGAAATTATTCTCCAAACACCATTTAGTCATAGAAAGCAGCATATGACTATGTTCATGATGATTAATGTTAGTGTACAATGACATGACATCAAGAGTCATTAACAAATACACTGAATGCCAAGGGATATCATAAATCTGTTTAAGAAAGTCACCAGTATCTAGCAGAAAAGATGGTAGATTTTGAATAAAACTTTGGAGGAAAAAATAAAAGTACAGGGCTTTCTTCTCAAACAGGCTATCTTGGGTAGCAATGATGGGTCTACCTGGAGGCTGCGTTATGTTTTCATGGACTTTCAGTAGTAAATATAGATTGGGTATTTTGGGAAATTAATTCTTTAGAAATTTCCATTCCTCATAACTAAGTAGCCCTTCATCTCTCCATGCTGTCAGTTGTCTGCAATACTGCAAGTCAATGAATTTGACTGTATCCAAACTGTTTCTCGTGTAGCAATCACCATTATTTAATTGTTTATATACCGCCTGCAAGTAACTGCTTAATGGTGTAAGGATGATGTTGCCACCTTTATCTGAGTTATGTGCAACAACATGCTTTTGATTCTGTAACTTCTTGACTAAATGTTGATATTGCACATGCTGCACATCATATTTCCTCTGGCACGTTGAGTTTTATGATTTAACTTTTTAATGTCCTCCACAAACTTATCGTTGAAAAGATCAATAGCATTACACGGCATAGATGGAATGAAGGTAGAATGTGGCTTGAATGGAGTTGAGGCAGTTGCAGAAACTTTCAAAGGTAGATCAATGATGACTTGTTGTGTGGTCAAAGCTTGTTCAACAACACTGTTTTCATCCTGCAATACAGTGAGATCCAGCAATAAATACAGATCATCTATTTGTAGTGTGTGCATCTCAATGCTCATTTCTTGAGTCCAAACTGTTTATTATTAAGTCGCATTAGGTGGAATTTGGCCAGTTTCAACTTATGGATTTATATTTAAATATATCCACTCTAGTTTGAGAGCACAGTTGATCATACTCTCAGGGCAATATGACAAGCCCAAAGAAAGCAATTGTAATTCAGTCTTGCTCAGTTCCACATTTGATACATTGATGGCTGTATTATTACTGATAGTACTGACCTTCATTTCTTTGACCATTTCTTTTTTGTATCTGCTTCCTCACCCCATCTCCTGCGGCATTTTCTACATTCTCATCTCCTTTTGTTTCACTTTGTTTGTTTTGAATTTAGGTTCTCTGGGCCACAATGTTTGGTGGCAGTCCCTGCATAAAAAATCCTCTTCCTCAAATAAGGACAATTTTGGTTGCCCACTCTGTTGTTCTCTCGGATTCCTACCGTCTTCTGAATCCGTTTCAGTTTCCACTGCCAAACATGACTCTGTAGTGGGTGCAGCTCCGCCCAAGTTGTCATCCTGCTTGGCATGATTATTATCCACCAACCTTTGTCCCTTCATTGCATCGGATCTTCTAGCAAATTTGAAGACCTGCCCCATCTCATGGTTGGTCTTATCATGTTGAAACTTGTGTACTTTATTAGCTTTTATTACATCCTCCTGTTTCTTCAACACTGACTCATGTCTTCACAATACTTGGAAACCAATTCCTGATGTTGTTCCAATGCACTCAATTCATCATTAAGCAGTTGTACTTCTTTTGGTAATGTATCACAATCAATTTCAGCATATTTTATGTGGATTTGGACCATGCTTCCATGTTGCTATCAGCCCACTCCTTCAACATCGCTGGGTTGGGATTTTCATAACTCAGTGCCAATAAAATGCATAGCCCATGAGGAACACGCCCTACTTCCAGATATTTTGGTAGGGATCTCCATTTCCACCATTTAGCTTATTTATTTTTCATAAGTTTCTCCAGAGTCTTTAATTACATTTTTACTGCTTCAACTGCTGACGTGCAGCCACCGCCCAAGCCGGCTGCCCTCCTCCAACTCCGGCACATTGCTAAATAATTCATCGCCAGCTTCCTCACTTGCTTGCAGTGCATTGCAGACATCTTTATAGCAAGCATATTCACTATGCCAGACACTCATTCTTTAGTCACAGTGGGATTGTGAGACCTCCCAACCTGCACACCCACATTCACCGCAGCGTATAGCACCCGCAGCCTGGGTCCTCCAACTCACTTCGTATGGCTCAGTTGCTGCAAGACTTCCCGGGAGCAGGGGGTTGGCAGTTTACTTCTTTGACGCAATCCTATGAGAACAAGGCAATGAGAACCCCTAATATTCCTCAGGAAAAAGATGTCATCATACAGTTGCTCATATTGAACCACCATGGCGTAAGGACGAATAGAAGAGGATCCGCAACATAAGAGTCAGTGGTTATTTAACCACGGGGGCAGTCATCGGACTGAGCCCTATGGATGCCATTGTGCTTGGAAAAACGATCCGTGGTGCGGACGAGGGGAGCAATAGAGACTAAGCAAAATGATGATTGTAGGGCATACAGGATTGAAAGTTATGCCCTCCGCAATACGAGCAACTGTATGATGACATCTGATTCGCAAGGAATATTAGGGGCAGCCCATACAGGGCTTAATCAATAAGGGAGGCCTAAAGTGTCCTGTTTGTGTGCCGGCAATTTAAGGTTCTGGGTTGTTTCTTTGACATTATGAACTTATGTTTATAAAGGCAAGACAAAGCAAACACAAGGAGATGATGGACAGAGCGCTGAAACTTTTTTGAGACACTCACCCCCACAGATCTGGGTTGAATCCATCATCATTCTTCAGCTCACTTCACCACCTCAGTTCAGACACAGCTATATGCAAATCAGTCTTGACCCTGTGCCTCATGGGAAGAGTCCAGCCTGAACTGTCAAGCCAGGTCTTCAATATAGGCAAGACATCAATATTATTAGAATGATTGCAAAAAACACCAGTACCACTATTGAGCTCATACTACAAACCACTCTGAAACATGGCGGCTGTACAAATTGGTATTCACCATACCAAGAGTGTAATCCTCTCTTTATTGCCCTCAACAATCCTTCAATGGGAAGTTCTTGCAACCAGTTTAAAAACATCATGGCAAGTGATTCATTTTGTTTGTGACTGGCATTGATAAAGGTGAAAGCCGAAATGCATCTGCTGTTTGATATAAAAGGAATCTATGGAAGTCCCCGTGAGTGCCTGCTTCTTCCTTTGGGAGCGTTCATGTCCATCCTCATGTTGCGGTGCACCCTACCCGGGAGAGTTCTGCCACTTTTGGTGGAAAGGGGAGACGTATAAATATATATATATATATATTTATTTATTTTTTTCAAAAAAACCAAAGGATACAGGGACTTTATAGTTAGGAAATACATTTTAAAAATAACTTAGAAATTCACTGAAACAAAGGTTACAGGGAGGTTATTCTTAGGCTCAGATTTCACTCGTACAAAAACAGTGAAATTCAGCAGTTATAATTACCTGAGGTAACTATATATTATGCTCCAGCAAAATAATAAATAATAACCCAGTATTTGTAAAGCGCAAACTTATCACCCCGAAGGGTCTCAAGGCACTGGGGGCCATCAGGGAGATTAAGCGAGTTATTGCCCAAAGTCACATGGTTCTGGGCTGAGCTGCCACTGGCACTGGGAATTGAACCGTGAGCCCCGTGCTCTGGAGTCAGCTGCCTTGGCTGCTGCGCCACACCTCTCCCGCAATGCACTGCTTATGACCTCACATATTACGTCACTCATGACGTAGTCAGTGACATCACTCATGACATCTCAAAGGAAATCACTGATGACATCACTCATGAGATCTCAATAGACAACACTGATGACATCACTAATTACAGTACTGATGACATCAGCTTGTGATTGTGAGTGTTTTCTAAAAGTTACTGAGTGTTAAACATATAAAATAAGGTAAGTGGCTGTGGGAGTTTCTATATGGGTGAGTTAGTGGATGTATAAGTGATATTCACAAGAGTAAGTGGGTATGTAAGAGACTGGGTGTGTCAGTGGGTATATAATTACGTGATTGGCTGTGTAAGTATCTGTATGGATGGGTGAGTTGGTGTGTATTGGTTGTAATGTCAAATGAGAAGATGAATGAATGGCTGTGTGGGGGACTCAGCAGGATAAATGTCTGTATGGGCGCATGAATGGGTGTGTAAGTGGGTGGAAAGGTGAGTGAGTGAGTGAGTGTGTTAGTAGTTGTATGGGTGAATGAATGGGTATGTGAGTGGCTGTTTTGATGAGTAATTGAGTGTGACTGTGGTTGTATGGGACAGTATGTACTTGTCTCAGTGACTATAGATGAGGGAGTACTGTACTGTTAGTTTTCTATGACAGCTGAAATAAAGCTTTATTGAATTGAATTGAATTGAGTGAGTAGATCTGTTAGTATATGTATGTGTAAGTGAGTGGATGTGTGAGTAACTGTATGGGTGAGTGAGAGGATGTGCGAGTGACTGTACGGGGGCATCCAGAGGGGGAGTGGAGTGCTGGATGGAGCGGAGGACTTGCACTTCACAAGACAGTGGGGAACCTTTGGCCCGGTCGACTTTTCGTGGCCTTGGGTCTGATGCATGTGGTCCGTTGGCCATATGGGCGAGTGATGCTTGATGTAGGCGAAGTACATAGCTGCCTGTCAATGATGTGGTAAGGAGATTCCAATGGGTGGGTGGAACTGAGGACCGGCAATCTTCGGGACACTAGCGGAGCCGGCGAAATTGACAGACTTGAGTAGCTAATATAGGGGAGCTCAGAAAAGGGACGACCGGGGGGGCAGTCTAATCTCTTTATGCATATGCCTTGATAATGATATTGTAGAGGCTGGGGGAACGGAAATGGTTAAGTACCTCGAGTTTGTTCTGGTAAGGAGGTTCCCCTCTACGATGGGGATCCTCTAAACTCGATTTTATTGTTAATGTTGTTTGTTATGTTAGTTAGATGTCATGGTGCCCTTTTTACATTCTTAATTTGCAGGGGTGGGGGGGAGGGGTGGCTGGATGCAACGTCAGCCTAAGGGGGAAGGTAGGGTCCCCTCCAGATAGCTATAGCAGTCCGGACTACAACATGGAATGTCCAGGGCCTAAACTCCCCTAACATACGACAACGCCTCTGGAAATATTTACTTGACCATAATATTCACGTGGCGGCACTCCAAGAAACTCACCTCAAAAAATCAGAAGAGCACTATCTGAAACATAAAGCTTATCCTCTTATATTTAGATCCTCCCTTGCCTCAAAACAGAATTGGGTGGCACTCCTTTTCCACGTGGGGGTCCCGTTCCAGTTCCAAGACACCAAAGCAGACAAAGCAGGGAGGTACATTATGGTTAGGGGGGAGTTAAGGGGCAGGCAGTGCATGTTTGCAGTTCTATATGCACCAAATACGGGACAACAGGACTTTGTACTCTCTTTCCTTATGGCCCTGGAGAATTTCGCGCAAGGGGACATACACTTATTGGGAGATTTCAACCTCATTTGGGATAAGGGACTGGACGTGACTCACCCACACAGGGCGGCGGGGGGGTTTTGGTCAGGCACTTAGATCGCAACTCCATCTCCTAGGCCTGGTGGACATGTGGAGGGACAGTAATCCCACCGTTTGCGACTATTCTTTCTTTTCCCACTCCCACAGGACATACTCCCTCATCGATTACATATTTGCGAGCCAGTCTCTGCTCCCTGCGGTACTACAAACGCACTTCCACCCGATATGCCTATCTGATCATGCCCCTCTCGAGATGACACTCACCTGGCCGAACCCACGCTCAAAACACATGCGGTGGTACTTCCCTAACTTCCTCTGCAGGGACAGGTTACTGCAAGATGAACTTAGGCAAACCATGAAAGATTTTTTTAAGGAGAATGATCCCGAGCTTACCTCGCATGCCACCACCTGGGATGCACTTAAAGCGGTAGTCCAGGGTAAATGCATTGAATTGGCCACTCCCCTGAAAACACAGCAGCGAGAGGAGCGCCTCAAGCAAGAAAGAGAACTGCTGTCCGCTGAACAGGCGCAAAAGACTAGCCCCTCGGCTCCGGCATTGAGGAAAGTTACTGCCCTCAAAGGGAAGCTGCAGGCCATATACAACAACAGGGCGGAAAAAAACATTTTACGCCTACAGGCCTGGGGTTATGAGGGAGGGAACAAAGTGGGGTCACTACTCGCACGCCAACTCAGGGCCAAACAGGAAAGGGAATACATAAGACTCATAGTAGATGACACGGGCGCCTCACATAAGACAGAGGAGGGGAAGGCGCAGGCCTTTGAAGATTTTTACCGTTCTCTTTACACCTCAGAACACCCACGGGCGCAGGACCAAACAGGATACCTGGAACCCTTAGACCTCCCACAGGTCCCGCCCAACACCAATGAGGACTTGGCTAAATCCATTACACCTGAGGAGGTGCAGCAGGCGGTTGACGCACTTAAACTACAGAAAGCACCGGGGCCAGACGGGTTCACGGCGCACTTCTACCGCACCCTTGCTCCGGAACTAGTCCCCTTTCTAACTATCTTATTTAACGTCATCACCTTTACCCAGCAGGTCACCCCCTCCATGATGGAGGCGCTCTTGGCGGTAATTCCCAAACTGGGAAAGGATCCTACAGCTTCTTCATCTTACCGCCCGATCGCCCTGCTGAATCTCGACGCCAAGATTTATTCCAAAATCTTGGCTACTCGCCTCAAATTGGTGCTCCCAGACCTTGTTGACCCGGACCAATCAGGATTTATCAAGGGGCGGCAGCCCCATGACAATTTGTGATGCATCATCCATATAATCGAGAAGGCCCGGAAGAAAAACCTCCCAACAGCTCTTCTCTCGCTGGACGCGGAAAAAGCATTTGACCGCGTGGAATGGTCTTTTTTGTTCTAAGTGCTCCAGCGCTATGGTTTTAGTGAGGCCTTTATTAGGATGATTTGCGCCAATTATCACTCTCCCGGCTCCCGGGTCCTGGTCAATGTCATAGCTTCCCCCTCTTTTAGCTTGGCACGTGGGACAAGGCAGGGATGCCCGCTGTCCCCCATCCTTTTCGCCTTAAGCATAGAGCCCCATGCGCATAAAATTAGAGAAAACCTGGCCATTCGGGGAATGCGCGTTGGCACAGATGTTCATAAGATATCGCTCTTTGCCGATGATGTGCTTCTCCCGGTCACAGTACCCTTGACCTCTCTTCCAGCTAATCAGGAGGAGCTGGCACTGTTTGAGCGGGCAGCGGGGTTTAGGATCAACTTGACCAAGTCCTTCTTACTTAATCTGACCCTTTCTAGAGAGGAGTGGTGACGAGTGGAGAGCGAATCACCATTTTGCTGCACAGCTAAGGAGATTACCTACTTAGGTATCAAGCTTATACCCCGCATTTCAGACCTCTACAAGGCCAATTTCCCTCCCCTTCTCCGCCAATTGAAAAGTGACCTGGGCAAATGGAGTGCAGCATACATTTCATGGCTGGGCAGGAATAATGCCATCAAAATGAACGCACTCCCTTGATTGATTTTTCTATTTCAGGGGCTACCCATCCCAGTGGAAAAAGGCCTCTTTACGGAGTTGCGACAAATGTTTACTTAATTCATCTGGCTGGGGAAGAGAGCCTGTTTGCCCTATCGCTTGCTCTCGCGGCCACGCAAGGAGGGGGGACTGGCACTGCCAGATTTTCAGGGATACTACAGGGCGGCTCAGCTGCGCATAATCACAGAATGGTCGCTGCGTGCCTCCGAGAAGCACTGGCTGCATATGGACAGACAGATAACCAGCCGCACCATATGGGATCTATTGTGGAAGCCAAAACACGACAGACCACCTAACGCCTACATCAGTACACCCACATCCACCACATTAAGGGTATGGGATGCCCTCACCAGGAGGATGCAGCTGACCACCTTTCCTTCTCCCTACACACCCATACATTTTAATGCTGCCTTCTACCCTGCGCTCCAAAAGGGACCCACCGAAGCTTGGCAGGTGGGGGGGGTGTATCACGATTTCCCACCTTGTCCATAAGGGAGAGATTCTCCCTTTCCAAGAATGCATGAAACAATTCTCACTAACTGCAGGGGAGGAATTCCATTATGTGCAGCTGAAACATTGGGTACAGCAGCCCCTGGTGTGGCTGGCAGCCACCAGGGACCTGCTCCCCATAGAGAAGTTTGCTCAGTCTGGGGCCTCCTCCAAGGGATGCATTTCCTTTCTGTATGCTCTTATACAAGCTCTGAGTCC
Source organism: Calotriton arnoldi (assembly GCA_963921515.1). Taxonomy (NCBI): domain Eukaryota; kingdom Metazoa; phylum Chordata; class Amphibia; order Caudata; family Salamandridae; genus Calotriton; species Calotriton arnoldi. The sequence continues at coordinate 119,454 of CAWUFW010018166.1, forward strand.
CAAGAAAACCCAGCGAATTAAAAGCTTCTGGGATGCACTTTTAGACACTCCTTTAGTGGACAAACAGTGGGAGCATTTAAGCGGAGACATAGGGAAATGTAACCGCTCGATGTACCTAAGGGAGGCGCACTACAAGATCATGTATGACTGGTATATGTATCCCCAGAAGCTGCACAAGATCTTCCCAAACACCACGGATAGATGCTGGAGGGGGTGTGGTCTACTGGGCGACTTTCGTCATATCTGGTGGGACTGCCCCTCCATACAGCCTTTTTAGAAAGAGATCTTGTCCCAAATTAAACTCATGTTAGGCTACCAAATTACCCAGTCCCTGGAACACACCTTACTGTGGGTGAGAGACACAACCCTGAAGCGTCAGATGCAGAGTGATAGGTCTGCCACGTGGCTCTGCCTGGGGGCAGCTAAAATTGCAGTAGCTGCCGCGCGGAAAAACAAGAGGCACCGTCTTTAACCTAATGGCATGCGCGGCTATGGAAGGAGTTGGCTCTGGAGCGCACAGCCGACATTGTAGACGATACCAGAAAAGGATTCGAATATATATGGTCCCCGTTGGTGAGTTACTTGTCGGAGGGGCTCCCACTGACGGCGTGCACCCCATGGCTAAGGGCCCTTAATCTGTTTCATATTTAATGCCACAGCAGCAAGGGTGGCAGTTTGCAGCTAGGAGGAGACCTTGTCTTGGGCTCAGGCATTCAGCCCTCAGGACCACTTTATTATTATTTGCACCATGACATCAAGGTTTTGTTGGTTTTTCTTAGATATGTTAAGTTTCCTTTCTATGTTCCTCTTTTTAGAGAGTGGATTGACGAAAGGTCGTAGAACAGCAGATGCAACATCCAGGCCACAGAACTCGTAAACAAGCTGTAACCTACATGTGATTACTATAACTCTTGGCCTAACTTGACAACTGTTGCGTGTGTACTGCATTTCTGTATCCATATAAAAACTCAATAAACAGAATTTGAAACAAAGATGCGTTTTGAGTTGCCGAGTTCACACATGTCACCTCAGGCCCCGCCCCCTCCCTTCACCACTGTGCAAAAGCGCCCAGTGGCGCGTTTTAAGTTAGGGGATTAACTCCCCTTGAATCCTGAGGGTCCCTGGGGTGCAACTAGCCCACCAGTTACCTCCATTAAGCGCCACAGAGCTGCGTTGCACAGAACACCTCTCTGCAACGCAGCCACCTGGCGCATACTGGAGGTTCCTGGTGGGCTAGTTAGCCCCCAGGGACCCCCAGTATTCAAGGGGAATTTGTTCCCCATCTGCAAACGCGCCAGGGGGCTCGTTTGCAGAGTGCCGCAAGGAGGGGGCGTGGCCTCCGGAGCGATGCCGGTCTTTTATTTGTTTTTTATTTAAGAAGGGGGGCTGTGTGGCCCCCCTTCTTTTTCTAATTTATTGGCCCTGGGGACCACATCCCCCAGGGCCTGCCCCCTAATATATATTTTTTTAAACTAAAAATTTGGAAGGTGGCCGCGTGGCCCCCCTCCCGAGGCCTTAATCGGCCCCGGGGACCCCATCCCCCGGGGCTTGGCCTTATTTTATTTTTTTAAATGTTTTGGAGGGGGGCTGCGTTGCCCCCCTTCTCAGGCCACTTATGGCCCCGGGGACACCATTCCCCAGGGCCGGCCTTTGTTTTTTTTAAATTTAAATTTTGGGGAAGGGGGCTGTGTGGCCCCCCTCCTGGGCCACTTGTAGCCCTGGGGACCCCATCCCCCGGGGCTGGCCAGCTCCGTTGGGGACCGTGGGGGGGTCCCCATTCCCCCACGGTCCCGCCGGCTCCCCGCCTCCCTCGGGAGCCGGCATTGCTTTTCCACATGGGGAGCTGCTAAGATGCATCTCCCTGTGTGGAAAAGCAATCGTCTTTGGTTTTTGGAAGAGAGAGCAGGTTTCCTGCTCTCTCTTCCAAAAACCAAAGCAGTTTGCTATGGCAGAGCGGGAGCCGCGAGTCTCCCGCCCTGCCATAGCAAACTACAGTGTCCCGGGGGTGGGCACCCTGGGACACTGTAGGAGCCAGCCCTGGGGGGTGGCAGTCCCCAGGGCCATCAAGGGCTCCAGGAGGGGGGCCACGCGGCCCCCCTCCCTTCGTGTGCACAGCCCCGGGGAGGTGGTGGTCCCCGGGGAGCGGAGGTCTGAAACGGACCCCCACATTAAAATTCTTAGTGCTCCGGGGAGGTGGCGGTCCCAGGGGCATGTGGGGGGCTCGAGCCCCCGCACAGATAATTGTATTTAAAAAAAAAGAAACCCCGGGGGGTGGCGGTCCCCGGGGCTGCGGGAGGGCCGAGTGCCCTCCCGCACCATTCTTAATTCAAAGCCCCGGGGGGTGGTGGTCCCCGGGGCTTGGGGGGCCTTAGAGGCCCCCCAATTATTTTTATTAACCCCCGCATGCCCCCGGGACTTGGCCCACCTGGGGGCCAAATAACAACGAAGCGCGGGTTTCGTTTTTTTTTTTCACGGCGGGATCCACGCATCCTACGCGCATCCCGCCGATTTAAAAAAATAAATAATCATTTTTGGGCTCTGGGGGTCCTTGTGGGACCCCCTCAGCAGGCCTAGGGGGTCAGGGTGTTTCTGCCCTGCCCCTTTTTGCGTTTTGCGCACTTGTTTTTCTCTTTTCTTGTGCCTCGGTTCTACCGAGGCACAAGATGGCTGCCAACACTTCCTGGTTTGGAGTGTTGACAGCCAATTAGCATACAACTCGTGATCGGGAGGGTGCGCGGATCCTATGCGGCCATAGATATATATGTGTTTTTACTTTTGATTTTCTCAGCAACTACTGAACGGATTTACACCATTTAGCAAAAAGGGTTCTTTCTGAACCAAGAACTACCTCTTTGCCAAATTTGGTGTAATTCCGTTCAGCAGTTCGGGCTGTAGCCATGTCTAAAGTTTCCTATGGAAAATTGCATGGGGAAAACACGTTTTGGGGCCCCCCCTTTTTTCTCGGCCCCTGCTTGACGAATCACCCTGAAACTTTCAGGATAGGAGCGGACCGGAGCGCCCCACAAGTTTTGAAAATTTCGCGAAGATTCGTCAACCGGCGCCAAAGTTATTTCAAATAGAATGTTGTGAATTTCCTATGGAAAATAGGTCCTAACTATAACTATCTACTGGCGACCGCCAGTAGATAATATATATTGAAACAAACCCTACTCCATGTGGAAGAGAGCACGCACATGAAGAATGCAGAGTTTCAAGGAATTTTTATTCTCAAGGGCCTCCTCCAACCCAGCAACACAGAGAGACGCATTTCGGCTGTCACAGCAGCCTTTCTCAATCTGGTGAGTGCCATTTTACTTAAAACTTTTATACTATGTCATAATCATAGACATCTCATGGATTCAATTTAAAATGTAAGAAAACATTTTTTTAACAAAAAGATACCTCCATTGTAAAAGTGCATGCATGTGCATTCACGTGAAATGCATTAGATAACATTAGTGGTCGCATTGATAATTCAAAGAATACTAATTGTTCAAATGCCTAGTGCATAGTGTAATCACATCTATCCTTTATCTGCATAGTACATTATCGGACCACTTCAAAATACATGAAATATGTACACTTAATATTTATATAAACAATGTAACTTTTACATTGAATTCAAACCCATACTGACATCTACTAACGTAGTCACATATTAATAAAACATAGCGCAAACAACTTTCATGTGACATTTTTAAAACAAACTGAAAAATGCTGCGTGAATGTGCTGCATCAGGGAGATTAGAATACGTCCCACTGACCACTTAATTACACATGGAGACCACTAGAGGTCACTAGAGGTGATGACAATGGAGCTCACTCGTGGTGGAAGTGTAAAATGCTACTGTTGAATGCCGAAATAATTGTTAGCATTAGGCATTATAGGAGCTCGAAGTCAAGTAAACATCTTACTGTCTATCAAAATGAGACACCTCATGTGTCATGCTAGCTCTAATATTGACTCGTGAGCAACATGAAGAGACAAGCGGGACTACTCGTCCCATAATGCCCCATAAAATCACATCCATATCGCTCAACCGGCCCCAACAGTCCGCTAGCATCGAGGACTTACAAAATGTCCAAATACACAGATAAAGAATAGCCTGCACATTTGAGCGGGTGATCGGACATGTTCAATGCATTGCGAGATAATAGTTGTGCATATATAGCTTCACCAACATGCTCCAATTGCAGACACCAAATGAATTCCATATGTACAAGCATGTAAAAGAATGTAAGATAAAAACATCCTGTCCAAAAAAATATCAAATGGTCTCCATAAAAAGCACAACATGCAGTCTATGCAAATCAGTCACTGAGCAGGGTCGGGGGAGATCGATGCGCAAAAATCCATAAGCCAAAGCAAACCTCATCATTTCAACTTTGGCTTAATGATGCCCAGTCACCAGGTATCTGCCGGTCTAATGAGTGAGGCATTTCGAGTCAGGGGAAAAGTGCAACCCCGCACTGAATGCCGAAAGACCTCCTCGCGTCGAGATAGCCGCCTCCCACGCTGCTGTCATCCTCTCTTCCTCTTTCCGGTAGCTTCCCCGGGGGCTAATCAGTGTAGCAATACCATGCTCCTTACTCCAAACTGCGGTCGACTCCGAGAAGCCCAAATCGACTGGTGGTGCGTGAACAGTGCCAACCGCCGGCACTGAAAACTATTGAAACAAACCCTACTCCACATGGAAGAGAGCACGCACACAAAGAATGCTGAGTTTCAAGGCATTTTTATTCTCAAAGGCCTCCTCCGACCCAGCAACAGAGAGAGACGTGTTTCGGCTGTCACAGCAGCCTACCTCAATCTGGTGAGCGCCATTTTACTTAAAACTTTTATACTATGTCATAATCATAGACATAGAAGACATCTCATGGATTCAATTTAAAATTTAACAAAAACATTATTTTAACAAAAAAATACCTCCATTGTAAAAGTGCATGCATGTGCATTCATGTGAAATGCATTAGATAACATTAGTGGTTGCATTGATAATTCAAAGAATAATAATTGTCCAAATGCCTAGTGCATAGTGTAATCACATCTATCCTTTATCTGAATAGTGCATTATTGGACCACTTCAAAATACTTGCAATATGTACACTTAATATTTATATAAAATGAGGTAACTTTTACATTGAATTCGAACCCATACTGACATCTACTAACGTAGTCACATATTAATAAAACATAGCGCAAACAACTTTCATGTGACATTTTTAAAACAAACTGAAAAATGCTGCGTGAATGTGCTGCATCAGGGAGATTAGAATACGTCCCACTGACAACTTAATTACACATGGAGACCACTAGAGGTCACTAGAGGTGATGACAATGGAGCTCACTCGTGGTGGAAGTGTAAAACGCTACTGTTGAATGCCGAAATAATTGTTAGCATTAGGCATAATAGGAGCTCGAAGTCAAGTAAACATCTGACTGTCTATCAAAATGAGACACATCATGTGTCATGCTAGCTCTAATATTGACTCATGAGCAACATCAAGAGACAAGCGGGACTATTCGTCCCATAATGCCCCCATAGCTGCCAAGGTTTCAGATTGCCATGTGTGACATTTTCAAAAATTCAGTGCTATTATGAGTGAAATTTCAATGAGTAAGAGTGACACTTTCTCGCTAGCAAAATTAAGCAGTGTAGACAAGGGAAACATATAAATATCACAAATTACAAACATTTGCGCAACGAAAAGCTCTTCTACAACTTAATGCAGACACAGGGTAGAAAGACACAGGGCACTCACACTAAAACTTAGGGACACAGAAAAGGGCAGAAGTACTTAGTTACTGTACTTACTGAGTGCGTGAGTTGTCAGAAGTACTTGTTCTCTCACTCTGGCTGCTAGCCCGTGATGGCGGTGAGCCCAGGACTGAGCCCCGGCGTGGGGGTGACTGATGTGCGGCGCCTCGGCCTGCTGCCTCTCACTCGTCGATACAAAAGGGGATGATGGACGGAACGTTTGAGCCAATCAAACACTCACCCCCAGTCAACTGATCTGGGTTTAATCCATCATCATTCTTTAGCTCACTCCACCACCCCAGTTCAGACATGGCCATATGCAAATCAGTCTGACCCTGTGCCTCATGGGAACAGTCCAGCCCGAACTGCCAAGCCATGTCTTCCCTGGACCGGAAACAAGCATCCTAGGACCGGTTTCTGGCACTCCAGCCGTCATCAGCCAGGCTTGCTTGAATTCAGTGGCAAAGTGAGCAAGGTACCCACGTCTGGGCATACCCCCGCCAACTTAGGGTGAACAAAGCGATACAAAAGGGGATGATGGACGGAACGTTTGAGCCAATCAAACACTCACCCCCAGTCAACTGATCTGGGTTTAATCCATCATCATTCTTTAGCTCACTCCACCACCCCAGTTCAGACATGGCCATATGCAAATCAGTCTGACCCTGTGCCTCATGGGAACAGTCCAGCCCGAACTGCCAAGCCATGTCTTCCCTGGACCGGAAACAAGCATCCTAGGACCGGTTTCTGGCATTCCAGCCGTCATCAGCCAGGCTTGCTTGAATCCAGTGGCAAAGTGAGCAAGGGACCCACGTCTGGGCATACCCCCGCCAACTTAGGGCGAACAAAGCGATACAAAAGGGGATGATGGACGGAACGTTTGAGCCAATCAAACACTCACCCCCAGTCAACTGATCTGGGTTTAATCCATCATCATTCTTTAGCTCACTCCACCACCCCAGTTCAGACATGGCCATATGCAAATCAGTCTGACCCTGTGCCTCATGGGAACAGTCCAGCCCAAACTGCCAAGCCATGTCTTCCCTGGACCGGAAACAAGCATCCTAGGACCGGTTTCTGGCATTCCAGCCGTCATCAGCCAGGCTTGCTTGAATCCAGTGGCAAAGTGAGCAAGGGACCCACATCTGGGCATACCCCCGCCAACTTAGGGCGAACAAAGCGATACAAAAGGGGATGATGGACGGAACGTTTGAGCCAATCAAACACTCACCCCCAGTCAACTGATCTGGGTTTAATCCATCATCATTCCTTAGCTCACTCCACCACCCCAGTTCAGACATGGCCATATGCAAATCAATCTGACCCTGTGCCTCATGGGAACAGTCCAGCCCGAACTGCCAAGCCATGTCTTCCCTGGACCGGAAACAAGCATCCTAGGACCGGTTTCTGGCATTCCAGCCGTCATCAGCCAGGCTTGCTTGAATCCAGTGGCAAAGTGAGCAAGGGACCCACGTCTGGGCATACCCCCGCCAACTTAGGGCGAACAAAGCGATACAAAAGGGGATGATGGACGGAACGTTTGAGCCAATCAAACACTCACCCCCAGTCAACTGATCTGGGTTTAATCCATCATCATTCTTTAGCTCACTCCACCACCCCAGTTCAGACATGGCCATATGCAAATCAGTCTGACCCTGTGCCTCTCACTCGTCGGACCGTGGCTCACTGCGGCCGGCGCCGCAAGACATCATGCCTGCAGCAGCGCCAGTCTCCCCGCACACGCTGCGCGCCCGATGGATGATGCAGCCCAGGCCTCTCGATGCGGCGCTGCGGCCTGCCATGGTGACTGAGACTCTGCGACCTAGTCCGTCCTGCTGCCGCTCGGCTTGCTTCTTGTCACTCCTGGGGAGCCTCACTTGAGTTAACTGTCCAAGCCAGGGCATGAGGTAATGGGCGCCAGAGGGGCGCCACACTGCCAGAGCCAGTTAACGCTCGACTTGCCACAAGTAGGGCAGGCCCTGGGGACTCCCGATAATTTAATTGGGCGCAGCAGGGTGAGTCACCGACTTACTCTGTCATGATGTGGTCAGCGCACCGGGCCGCGGGAATCGAGACAGCACTCTGCAGAACTGTGCACAGTTTTGCAACATTGTTGCTAGTAACATGAAGCGTCACAGTGAACCTTATTTGGGCACGCACGGGCCTAGAGCAGCAGCATCCGATCAATTACTGTCTCCTGGAGTCTGCTGCGGGGAGCGAGAGCTGAGCAGACTGTGTGCACTCTCAGCAGAGCAGCCCCCCCCGGCGCACATGACAGTCAGAGTGCACCACAGCCAGCAGGCTGCGCGCGCTAGCAGCACCCTGGGGGTTAATTTAGCCAACTTTCAGCGCGTCAGCAGAGAGTGGGCAAATGCGTGACAATCCATTTCAGTGCAGTGATGCGGAACACCACACTGAAATGCGTTAGCGTCACGCCTGATACGTGACACTTGCAGGACTGTGCCCCATAAAATCACATCCACATCGCTCAACCGGCCCCAAAAGTCCGCTAGCATCGAGGACTTACATAATGTCCAAATACACAGATAAAGAATAGCCTGCACATTTGAGCGGGTGATCGGATATGTTCAATGCATTGCGAGATAGTAGTTGTGCATATATAGCTTCATCAACGTGCTCCAATTGCAGACACCAAATGAATTCCATATGTACAAGCATGTAAAAGAATGTAAGATAAAAACATCATGTCCAAATAAATGACAAATGGTCTCCATAAAAAGCACAACACGCAGTCTATGCAAATCAGTCACTGAGCAGGGTCGGGGGAGATCATTGCGCAAAAATCCATAAGCCAAAGCAAACCTCATCATTTCAGCGTTGGCTTAATATATATATATATATATATATATATATATATTATCTACTGGCGGTCGCCAGTAGATAGTTATAGTTACAACCTATTATCCATAGGAAATCCGCGACATTCTATTTGAAATAACTCTCTTGCCGGTTGACGTATCTTCGCGAAATTTTCAAACTTTGTGGCCCGCTCCGGTCCGCTCCTACCCTGAAAGTCTCGGGGGATTCGTCAAGCGGGGGCCGAGAAAAAGGGGGTCCCAAAACGTGTTTTCCCCATGCACTTTTCCATAGGAAACTTTAGACACGGCTACAGCCCGAACTGCTGAACGGAATTACACCAAATTTGGCAAAGAGGTAGTTCTTGGTTCAGAAAGAACCCTTTTGTTAAATGGTGTAAATCCGTTCAGTAGTTGCTGAGAAAATGAAAAGTAAAAGTTAGTGATATCTATGGCCGAGTAGGGTCCGCGTACCCTCAGCGCACCCTGCGCGCACCGTCCCGATCACGAGCTGCATGTTAATTGGCTGTCAGCTGGCTGTCAACATTCCGATTCAGGAAATGTTGGCAGCCATTTTGTCCGAGGGACAGAAACAAGTGCGCAAAGCGCACAAAGGGGGCAGGGTAGAAACACCCTGACCCCATAGATTTGCTCAGGGGGTCCCACAAGGACCCCCTGGGCAAAAAAAAACAAAAAACATTTTTTTTAAAAATCGGCAGGATGCGCTCAGGGTGCGCGAATCCTGCCGAAAAAATCGAAGCGCGGTCTCCCGCGCTTCGATAGTATTTTGCCCCCGGGTGGCCCAAGTCCCGGGGGCATGGTGGGGGTTTAATTTTATGTGTGGGGGCCTCAAAGGGCCCCCAAGCCCGGGGACCGCCACCCCCGGGGCTTTTTAAAAAATAAACAACCTGTGTGGGGGGCTCCAGCCCCCCCACACGCCCGGGGACCGCCACCTCCCCGGGGCACTAACAAATTAAAATGGGGGTCCGTTTTGGACCCCAAAGCCCGGGGACCACCACCTCCCCGGGGCTGTGCTGATGTAGGGAGCGGGGCCGCGCAGCCCCCCTCCTGGAGCCCTTGATGGCCCTGGGGACCGCCACCCCCCAGGGCCGGCTCCTGCAGTGTCCCGGGGTGCCTACCCCCGGGACACTGCTGTTTGCAATGACAGGACGGGAGCCTCGCGGCTCCCGTCCTGTCATTACAAACTTGCTTTGGATATTGGAATCGAGAGCAGGAAACCTGCTCTCTCTTCCAATATCCAAAGCAGATTGCTTTCCACATGGGGAGCAGCATGTCAGCTGCTCCCCATGTGGAACAGCAATGCCGGCTCCCAAGGGACGTGGGGAGCCGGCGGGACTGTGGGGGATTGGGGACCCCCACAGTCCCCAACGGAGAGGGCCAGCCCCGGGGGATGGGGTCCCCGGGGCAAGTAGTGGCCTAGGAGGGGGCCACGCGGCCCCCTCCCCAAAAAAGGAAAAAAAAAGAAAAAAAAATGGAAAGGCCGGCCCCGGGGATGGGGTCCCCGGGGCCTTAAATGGCCTGAGGAGGGGGGCCACGCAGCCCCCCTCCCAAGAAAATAAAAAAAGGCCATGCCCGGGGGATGGGGTCCCCGGGAGCCAATACAAGCCCAGGGAAGGGGGCCACGCGGCCCCCTTCCCGTTTTTAAATAAAATTACATTTAAAAAAAGGGGTAAGGCCCTGGGGATGGGGTCCCCAGGGCCCAAAAACAGAAAAAAGGAAGGGGACAAAAAAAAAATGTTTTTTAAAAAACGATCAGGCCCGCAGGCCCCGCCCCTTCCTTCACCACTCTGCAAACGCGCCCCCTGGCGCGTTTGCAGAGGGGAACGAATTCCCCTTGAATACTGGGGGTCCCTGGGGGCCAACTAGCCCACCAGGAACCTCCAATATGCGCCAGGGGCTGCGTTGCAGAGACGTGTAGAGAGGCCACACCCCTTTTACACCTCTCTGCAACGCAGCTCTGTGGCACTTTTGGAGGTATATGGTGGGCTAGTTGGACTCCGAGGACCCTCAGGATTCAAGGGGACTTAATCCCCCAACCCAAAACGCGCCACGGGCGCGTTTGCACAGTGGTGAAGGGAGGGGCGGGGCTTCAGGTGACATGTGTGCAAACAGGCCCCGTGGCGCGTTTTAAGATGGGAATTAAATCCCCTTCAATCCTGAGGGTCCCTGAGGGCCAACTAGCCCAACAGGTACATCCAGAAAGCACCACAGAGCTGCGTTGCAGAGAGGTGTAAAAGGGGTGTGGCCCCTCTACACATCTCTGCAACGCAGCCCCTGACGCATATTGGAGGTTCCTGGTGGGCTAGTTGGCCCCTAGGGACCCTCAGGATTCAAGGGGACTTAATCCCCCAACTTAAAACGCACCACGGGGCGCGTTTGCACAGATGTCACCTCAGGCCCCGCCCCTCCCTTCACCATTGTGCAAATATTCTTCTAAAATCATCCGAAATACGAATTCCGATTTACTCACCTGTTATCAGGAGAGACCTCAGTGCTGTATCTTTCAGCCCAGTACTGGTCCTGAAAAGTAATTTTAACCGTACTTACCAGTAACTTGAATTTCCTTCCATAGGCTAACATTGACTGGTTTCACTTGGAAATTCTTCTAAGTGTGGAGTTTTGGAACTTTAAAATATTCCTCTAAAATCAGCCGAAATACGAATTCGATTTACTCACCTGTTATCAGGAGAGACCTCAGTGCTGCATCTTTCAGCCCAGTACTAATCCTGAAAAGTAATTTTAACCGTACTTACCAGTAACTTGAATTTCCTTCCATAGGCTAACATTGACTGGTTTCACTTGGAAATTCTTCTAAGTGTGGAGTTTTGGAACTTTAAAATATTCCTCTAAAATCAGCCGAAATACGAATTCCGATTTACTCACCTGTTATCAGGAGAGACCTCAGTGCTGCATCTTTCAGCCCAGTACTGATCCTCAAAAGTAATTTTAACCGTACTTACCAGTAACTTGAATTTCCTTCCAAAGGATATCATTGCCTGCTTTTTGCTGAAAAAGTTTCTAAGTGTTGATTTTTGAAACATACAAATATTCCTCTAAAATCAGCCGAAATACGAATTCTGATTTACTCACCTGTTATCAGGAGAGACCTCAGTGCTGCATCTTTCAGCCCAGTACTGGTCCTGAAAAGTAATTTTAACCGTACTTACCGGTAACTTGAATTACCTTCATAGGCTAACATTGACTGGTTTCACTTGGAAATTCTTCTAAGTGTGGAGTTTTTGAACTTTATAATATTCCTCTAAAATCAACCAAAGTACGAATACCAATTTACTCACCTGTTATCAGGAGAGAACCCAGTGCTGCATCTTTTAGCCCAGCACTGAGCCTGAAAAGTAATTTTAACCGTACTTACCAGTAACTTATATTTTCTTCCATAGGAATCCATTGTCTGGTTTTCAGCAAAAAAGTTTCAAAGTGTTGATTTTTACAAACTACAAATATTCCTTAAAAATCACCTGTATGACTTAAACGCATTCTTTCAACTGTTTACAGGAGATGCACCAGTGCTGGATCCAGGATCCAACACTGAGTAAGAAAAAGTAACGATAACAGTTTTTACCTGCTAAGTGAATTTCCTTCCATAGGATAACATTGGTGATTCTATGAGAAAAAGTTTCTAAGTGTCAACTTTTAAAATACAATAATATTCCTTAAAAATCACGACTGTAACCAAAACGCTTTTACTCAACTGTTTACAGGAGATGTACCAGGACTGAATCTAGGATCCAGTCCTGTGGTTAGAAAAGTAATCCATAAAGTAACTAATTGCATTTAACTAGAAATTCACATTGAGCTGAATGTTGCATTGTGTTTGAAAATGTGTTGCCCATTGCAACAACTGTAACTACTGTACTTAAAAGTCTATTGCCTATGTGCAAAGTATTTAAACTAAAGTAATTCATTCTGAGAAAGTATTTTTTGTAATGTAATGTATAATGTAATTACAATGTAATTTAAAAATAAAATATGTAAAAAATAATTGTTTCTAAAAATGTAGTAAATCAGTATGAAAAAAATTAATATAACAATTAATACATTTAAAAATTGTCATTTACAAAACCTTTGAAATTCACTGAAAAAACCGTAGGTATCAGGCACGTTATAGTTAGAAATTAGCATTTAAAAACCTTTGAAATTCTCTGAAAAAACCATAGGTTTCAGACACGTTATAGTTACAAATTAGCATTTAAAAAACCTTTGAAATTCACTGAAAAAACCATAGGTTTCAGACACGTTATAGTTACAAATTAGCATTTAAAAAACCTTTGAAATTCACTGAAAAAACCATAGGTTTTAGGGACAGTTATAGTTACTTGGACATTGCACTCGTACAAAACCCGTGAAATTCCCCCGTTATAGTTAGTTCAGCTAACTATAACTCGCGCCTCACAATGCACTGCTGATGACGTCACATATTACATCACTCATGACATGGTCAGTGACATCACTGATGACATCACTGATGACATCTCAAATGACATCACTGATGACATCATCCACGTGATAATCTGATGCACCTCCTCACACCCTAATATAATCTTTGATACACCCACTCTAAATTACAGACTGCCATTCGCAAAACCATAGACACTCCAACACCAATAACTACATACCCACTCACTGATTCTTAGGTCTACACACACACATCCACTCACTCACCCGTACAGTCACTCATACTTACGGTCACTCAGTACAGGACTATCATATGCACTCATACACCTATATAAACACTCACACAACACAACTCATCCATAGAGGTACTCACACACCTAGTCAGTCATGCAAATAATTAATCACACTCCAATTTACTCACCTATACAGTTATACACACCAGCTCACTTACTCATAAAAATACTAGCACATTCTTACGCTCCTATGCAATCACTGATGCAAGTACACACTCATCCATATAGCCACTCTCACAATCACACACTCTCACTTATAGCCATTTATATACTCCAACCAACATATATACTGCCTTTCACATATGTAGTTACTCACACATGTACCACTGAGATATACATTCAATCACTAACACACCCATACACACACTCACCCACCCATACAGTCCATCACAGACGCACTCTTGAAACCATGCACCCAGTGAAACACCCACTCACACATCTATGCACAGAGTCACACACACCCCACCCACACAAACACTGAGGCACCCATACAGATACTCAGAGAACCAATCCATAACCCATATAGACACTCATTTAGCTAGTCAGAAACCCATGCAGTTGCTTACACAACAACAGACAGACGGATACAGACATTCACACAGTTTAGTCACTCACCCATGCATCCAGTAAGATACGTTTAATCACTCACTTATAGACTCAGTCACGCACCTACTAAATCATCCATTCAGGCGCTTCTACACCCACTCATTCTTCAATACGCCTTTCCCTATATATATTAAACATATTTAAACTTTACAGAAACACACAGTCACTGGATGATGTCATCAGTGATGTCATCAGTGATGTCATTTGAGATGTCATCAGTGATGTCATCAGTGATGTCACTGACCATGTCATGAGTGATGTAATATGTGACGTGATCAGCAGTGCATTGCGGGGCGCGAGTTATAGTTACCTGAACTAACTATAACGGGGAATTTCATGGGTTTTGTACGAGTGCAATGTCCAACTAACTATAACTGTCCCTAAAACCTTATGGTTTTTTCAGTGAATTTCTAAGGTTTTTTAAATGCTAATTTCTAACTATAACGTGCCTGAAACCTATGGTTTTTTCAGTGAATATATATATATATATATATATATATATATATATATATATATATATATATATACGTAAATACCACAAGTATGCACGCTCTCAGTAACAAGGAACTCCGTGATAATGTGTCCACAAGTTGTTTATTCACAACGCGTTTCAGGGCAAAAACCCCATGATCACGTGAAACGTGCACATGCAAAGGGTGACTAATAAAGCATTCAATACAGTCATAGACAAAAACGTAGGACTACTGCGTATCTCATTCCTTAGAAATAAATGGCAGACATATTGGAACGGATAAATGCAACCATGAAAACACAATCATCATGTAACGTGTAATATTGCACACGCTGTTCAGGGCTGATCATGTTGGAACGGTTTAAAATCAGAGGTTATCCCTCTTGGGTATTACGCAGAGCCAAAGAGAGAGCAGATGGGGTCAGCAGAATTGTAACCATTTCTGATAACCCCATTGGTTCCAGCGATACGGCAGACAACTGCCCGAGGATGATCATGACCTTTAACTCTGACTCCGGTAACATCAAACGCATTCTTGCTAAGAATTGGGACATCCTCAAACATGACTGTACAATTGGGGAGAGCATTCCAATCAGACCTAACATCACATACAGGAGGGGTAGGAATATTAGGGACTTGTTAGTCCATAGTGATATCACTATATACCCCAGTAGGCATGATCATGATCTTAAGGGTTTCTTTCCTTGTGGGCATTGTAAAGCGTGCAAAAACAGAAGTTATCGCAGGAAGGTCACATATAATGGGATCAATAAGACCATAGACCAGTTTCTCACATGCAGTACTACCTTTGCCATTTATGCTATAGAATGTCCATGTGAACTCTGGTATATTGGCAGTACTACACACATGGCCAAAAGCGCGTCCTTGAACATAGCAGGGCCATTACCAATTTGGATGCCAAATACCCTGTAGCACGTCATTTCCAAGAGAAACATTATTCTAACTCGTCTTTGCTCAAATTTTTCATCCTGGAACAAGTTGTAGGTAACTCCAGGGAGGCAACAGGGTGTTAAAACTCAGACAAAGAGAGTCTAGAATGATTGTGCAGTTCCAAACGAAGACACCGGGTGGGCTGAATTTTGACGAAGAAATGGCTATCCATCTCAAAGATAACTGAGCGTGCTGCCATTTGAGTTAGGATATTCTACTGTTACAGCTTTCTTACTCCTTGCGTGCATTTGATCATAATTATTTATTTTGTGTTCAGTTTTTAACGTTCTGATATTTATTTAGTGTTGTGGACCACTTATAATGTTAACATGTGTTCTAATTTTCTTTATTTCAGGAGGAAAGGAAGGGGCCCCCCTCACCTGTAATCACTTTCACGGGCCACCTACCCTTTTCCCCTTATCATCACCGTCACGGTCCTGAGACTGGGTAACTATGTTTCATTCGATTTGTCAACTTAGCAATCCATTTATATCATGCTGGACTTGGGACTACTGCCTGAAGTTTGTTAAATATTGATTTGTCTCATGATAATTGGTACAATTGGGCACTTGCCCGTTATCTGTGTTTTGTGTTTTTTGCTGTTTTTTGCTGGGGATTACTGCCAGAAGTCTGTCATTTCCTGCCTCCTTTTTTGACACTATGTATTTCATTGGGCACTGGCCCGTTATAGTGTAGTCAGGCATTGCGGAAATGTCACCCCTGTTTCGCATTTTGTCTCACCATGGCACTTGCCCAACTGAGGAGTGTTTACCATGTATTAATTTTATTATATATATTTTTTATCACTCCTTAACTTGGAGACAATGCGCATAATATCAAGAGTAACGGGCTGCCAGTAATTCAGTATTTGTACATTTATTGCATTATTGCATTTCTGCACAGCCCTGAACAGCGTGTGCAATATTACACGTTACATGATTATTGTGTTTTCATGGTTGCATTTATCCGTTCCAATATGTCTGCCATTTATTTCTAAGGAATGAGATACGCAGTAGTCCTACGTTTTTGTCTATGACTGTATTGAATGCTTTATTAGTCACCCTTTGCGTGTGCACGTTTCACGTGATCAAGGGGTTTTTGCCCTGAAACGCGTTGTGAATAAACAACTTGTGGACACATTATCACGGAGTTCCTTGTTACTGAGAGCGTGCATACTTGTGGTATTTACGATAGTGACATTACCGGCTTGCTCCGCCGGTGAGCACGCCACTTCTCACGGGTCCACCACAGTCGGAAGGAGCGTTTTTCCTGTGATATATATATATATATATGTATGTATGTAAATATAGATATAGATATATATATTTGCTATGCTTGGTTTTTTTCATTTGACATCTAAGAAAGTGCAGTAGTAAATATATATTTGTCTTTCTCTTAAAAGTGCTGCACTAATAAAGGTATTTGCTTCATTTTGAAAGTTTATTGATAAATTCCCTTGCCTCATTTTGAGAGTGCTGGGTTCCATTTTAGGTCAAGCATCAGCGTGCATGCGCTGTATGCAAGACCTGTTGTAATCATTATACTGACTATAATCCTGCCTCCTGGTTACCATAGGATGATTCCAGCGTCCCTCTTCTTTACAGCCATCTAATTGGTTGCCAACCCGATACATCACTTCCGTTTTGTTGCTCGGTAGCACTGCTCAACTACAGATTGATATCTATTCATTAGTGGCCGTCCCTTTTTATCAGGTACTTTTTCTTGTACCACCTCTCCCATTCCATCCGCCCTCCATTTTTCCTAAAAAAAAATTCATGTGCCCCTAATTTCTTACAGCACTGCACACTGTGCTATCGAGGCTCAATTTTTCATTATTTTTTAATATGCTGCCAAACATTTCTTTCCGCCAAGCATTTTTTTCCAGGCTCCACTTTCAATTATTTGTTTTTATGTTAAGCCAAGCAGTTACAGCATGGCACACCGTGCTTTCAATGCGCTTGAGGCACCCGTTTTTCGAGCACCGCTCTCTGGGCCTGATTCACAGAACTAACTTACGTCAAAATCCTAAACTTACAACAATTTTGGTATTCACAGAATGAACTTACACATTTGGGTATTCACATAATGAACTTACAACAATTTTGGTATTCACAGAATGAACTTACACATTTGGGTATTCACAGAATGAACTTACACCAATTTTGATATTCACAGAATGAACTTACACATTTGGCTATTCACAGAATGAACTTACACATTTGGGTATTCACAGAATGAACTTACTCATCCTAACCTTATGTCCGCACTCGGGCCGGAATTTCCGGCCCAGTGGCGGGCATAAAGTTAGGATGAGTAAGTTCATTCTGTGAATACCAAAATTGTTGTAAGTTCATTCTGTGAATACCCAAATGTGTAAGTTCATTCTGTGAATACCAAAATTGTTGTAAGTTTAGGATTTTGACGTAAGTTAGTTCTGTGAATCCGGCCCTCTTTGTTTTCACTACAAGGCTATTTCAAAAGTAACCTCACCTTCCTTTTGGCACACTAGGAACACAATAACTTTGCTCCCCTGGTGTTCACCATAAATGACCCTAATACCCTTAATGGGAGTGCAAGCATGTTTGTCTCGTAATGCTCTGATATTATCAGAGCACCAAGTAATATTCTCAGACAAAGCAGGGGTCATCAAAGGCACGTGTCTGCCCACTAGCACTGCTAGCTAGGATATAACTGATCCAATGGCTCATTTTTTAATTTTCTCCAGAAGGTAGTGTGCGTACTTTTGTAGTCTGGCAGCTTTTATTTAGTTTTTATATTTTAATTTAGAGACCACGCATCTTTTAAATACATCATTGCTTTCAAACTAGAACGTAGCATGTGGATGCATGTGTAAACTAACTTTGTTTCAGGATATTTCTTTTCTTTTCGTACTTTGGACCGTCGTCATTGCTTGTTAAAATGAACCACCTCTGCCAGTCACATAAAAGTAGTAAACTTGCCCTGTCCCCTTTCACAAGCTGCGTTGTTCATTCAAACCACGCCTCATAGGTCACTCTCCGAACAATGCCAGCCCACAAATATTTGGGGCACCTTCCTCACAAAGAAAGACCGCACGTGTGTTAATGCTTTGAAAATCTTACTGGAAGAGGCATGATCCAGGACTTTGGAACTGTGAGTTCTAAAATATCCTGTATATTATTTTTTTAACTTGCCAGTTATGCATCTGCCTTATTAAAACTGCAGCAATAGTTTAGATTATTCTAATCAGCCTTAACATAATTTTTCCCTAATGTTTGTTATTTCAGACATTTATAACAAGCAGGCAATACTGGCTATATCTGATTGCCCTATTTCTTTTTCTGGCCTTGACTAAAAATTACTGGCTTTGTTGATAACCATACCTCAGCCCAAAGGCTAGAAGGTGGCACCTATAGACAATTGGGAAACAGATTCTCTTTATTTTATTCAATACAAGGGTTTATTATCTCAATATTTTGGAACCGTAAATAATAAAACAGGCTTATTTCCTTTCCAATTAGGGGTGAAGTAATAAATGGAGGATTCAGTTTTGTTTTAGACGTACAAGAATGATGCTCAGCTGGTATGTTTCCTATGGGGTGAGTCCAACTCTGGCACACAAGCTCTCTTGGCAATCTGTGGATTTATTCAGTAGCTTGTGAACCATGCACGGGAAATCGATGTTTACTTGTGTTTGCTCTTTGTATCCCTTGTAACCGTGAATGTCCCTTTTCAGTATTTCCAGCTGCTTCCCATTCGACCCCCCCTTTTGTCCTCTCCCCCGTTACAGAGAAATATGACCCTATACGTTCTCAAAATTATATTTGATTGGAAATCAATAAGAACTTCATTTCATTGCCGACCATGTATTAATCCCCATGCTTCCTCTCAACACAGGCGTTGTTCAAAATGCTCATGGGATTTTGAAATTATGAATATTTGATTCATGCGTTGCTGCAGATGTGTTCTAACTGGTGTTTTCATTTGTTTTCTTCTTCTTTGGTTGTTTTCTTAAAACTGTGTTTTGCGGGGGCAGAGAACATCAACAATGCGTTTACCTTAGAATTATAACAATAACAGCGCAGCAAACAAACGCGTTTCGGAAAGGTTCCTTCGTCACTGAGTGCCAATGAACGCGTTTGTTTGCTCCGCTAAGGAAAATAAATTAAGATTGCGGAAACCTGACCCCATGAGTGCTGGTATCCTTTCTGAGAAGAGGAGGAACCTTGGAGCTGTAATATATATATATATATATATATATATATATATATATATATATATAAGCCATTTCCGAAATCTCCATAAGAATCGGACACCGACACAAGGGTAGCATTGCCATTCAGTCTTGATGTTTATTTGATATGACGCGTTTCGGCACACCTGCCTTGTTCACACTATATATACAATATATACAATACATACAATATATACAATATATATACAATATATATATATATATATATATATATACATATATATATATATATATATATATATGTATTAAATATACAAAAAGAAAGAAAAAATCAAATATCAAATTACATATAATAAATTAAACTTCCCTAAATACCAAGAAGAAGTTCAAATTAGTAATAGATTTAAATTCACTTAATACAAGAAAAAAATTCAAATAACTATCATAGCACAAACAAATTTTCAGAAATATTTTCCTCCCAACCAACACAGCCACAAAAGTAAAACACAACATAGTTAGTAATCAATTATTCCATGTTTGCCATGTTTTATTAATAAAAGATGCTAAGCTAAGCTAATAATAATCACCCTCTCTCATCTAATTAGTGATATACTATGTCCAAAATATATTCTTCTGTATACAGCACAACAGATAATCAGTCTGCGTGTTAATGCTGTTAATGGTGCTACCAAATGCAGGCATGCCTAGCAGCTTTTTTTCTGTGACATCTCTGGATGCTGATTATAAGGCCCCAGCTGATAAGGCTCTACAGTGACTAGACTCTCTGCCTTGGAGACAGAGTCAAGGCCCCTTTTCATTCCTCCATTCTCCCAGGTTTGTTTATGGAATGGAAAGACGCCTCATGAATGCAGCTGTGAGCAGCTAGCTAATTACTGTTTTTTAAGTCGCCTATTTTAAATCATAAATATGTTTAACTGAAGAATGTTACCCTTATGCACACTACTATTATTAGGAAGCCATTGGAGCTACATATTTCTACCTATCGCCTGTAGGCCATACGCAGACTTCAGAGAAGTTTCTCAACCCACTGAGCTATATCAACAAAGCATTTTTTTCCAGTTTACATATTTACATAACCAACCCAAAGTTTTTATGCCTTGTTATAAACTTATCTGGCAACACATAATTTAAAGGTACCATAATTACTTAAAACACTAATGTTGTATGTGGCAAACAGGCCAAGAACTAGAGTCCCCACAAGAGCGGCTATCTAAGTCTTCTATACTTATTAGGTTGATAAATGGAGTGTCATTAATTGTGAATGTAAGATCTTTTAGGTACAGCACATCAAACCAGCTGAAGTGCTATGATTTATCTCAAAATCAATATTGTTTTTCGATATGGAATGGTATGTTGTTTTAACAGTGCAGAAGCATGTGACAAATGCTGTGCTGCTGACCATGTTTATATGTTGCTGCTTCCTCATTTAGTGCTATAAAAATGGCTTAATGTTTCCTGGCTTCCAATAGTGATTTAGTAGGGGGTCCTCAAAAGTTAAACGATTTACAAATGCTGCTATAGATCCTTATATATGTCACTACATTTACTCCTGCGCTGGCATATGCTAATATGAATACTTTTTTAAAACTGTCACGGCCAATATGTTAACCAAAATATGTCACTTTGACATACATAAGATGTTTCTATTCAGCACACATACTAAATACATTTTGTGATTTCAAAACCATAATATTTAGTTCATCCCTTTGTAATGAAAAATATCAATGTTTTGCAACTTAGGAGGCAACTCCTCGACCCCATGGTCTGCTCCCCCGCTTCTGTGGTATAGTTCTTTCACTTTGACTAATTTTTTTACAGTATTTTTCTGCTGCTGCTGTTAACTTTCTGTTACTGTTTTTCACTTTGTGGTGTTTTGCTTCACTTCCTGCCAGCCCCTCCCACCTCCCAGGACAACTTATGGAGACCGCACCACAGTTGTTCAATTGATGTGCTGGCAGCGTGCTGGAGGCATGCCAGAGGCAAACCCGTCTGCACCCATCCATGCCTTGACTGTGCCCAGGACCAGGAATCCAGGATCTTTTTTTACTCGAAGATACACTGCTGCATAGCTCTAAGCCCTGGATCCAGGACCCCACAACAACAACTGCTGCTGCATCTCTCCCTGATCCATGGTTGGACCTTTTACCTGCCGGCACTGCCTCTTTACCTGCAACACTGAAGTGCCAACATGCACGGCAACCACTGCCATGCCTATCGCAACTACCACTGACCTTGTCTACTGCCTCCTGATCAATGCACAATCACTCTGGAGGCACAACACTGAGATTTGGAACACCATCACCTCCTTCACCCCTGACGTCATCTTCCTCACCAAGACCTGGCTCAACCCTGCATCCACACCTGAAATCACCTCAGCTATGCCCGATGGCTACAAGATTGCACACTGAGACTGCATCAACAAGCACAGTGGTGGAATTGCCATTATCCACAATGAAACCATCCACTGTACCACCAACGCAAATTACCTCAACCAAATCATGGAACACCTCAACTCCGAACCAACAGCAAAACCATTATCAGAGGTACCCTTGCAAATAGACCTCTAGGACCTCACCCCAGTTCCTGCAATACCATTTCTGATTTCAATGCTATGCTCGCCGTCGACTTAGAAAAAATCTTCCTCATCGATCTCAGTTTTCGCCCCAATGATACCAACGCCACCAACCTCCTCGATGGCATGCGCAACATCCACTTCACCCACCTTCTCACCAACCTCATGCACATCGCAGGACACACACTCGACCCCATCTTCACGGCCAGGGACAGAGTCTAGTACAGCCATGTCATCAAGCTTACCTGGACGGACTAAACCATCTTCCACTTCACCATCTCGGGATCCCCCCACACTGCCCTCAAGCCACCCAGCACTTCACACAGCAGCTGGAACAAGGTCTCAGAGAACCAATGGACGGACTCCCTCAACACCTCGTGCTGTCACACTGCAACCAACCTAGAACAGGCTGTCGAGAACGTCTCCCCCTGGATCACAGACTGCACCAATAGAATCACCCCAAACAAACCAACCAAGCTCAAAAGGTCCTCAAAGCAAGCCAGTTGGTACACTATGGATCTAGGAAACATGAAACACGCTGGCAAACGACTTGAAATGAAATGGCACACCAGCATGGAGCCCATGGGATCAACCACATTCAAAACAGCCCTCAACCAATACAACCAACTCCTGAAAAATATGAAAAGAAGTGCCCTGGCTGACTGCATTGAAGCAAGCTCTAACCACAGCAAGGAACTCTTCAATATCATTAGAGAGTTCTCTAGCCCTTCTGCTTCCGAAGATTTCATCACCCCTTCCCAGTAATTATTCAACACCCTGGCAGATTTCTTCCACTGCAAGATCTCCACCATCTACAGAAACTTCAAACCCAAACCCACTGACATCCTCAGGCATCTCGCCCCCACAAATCAAATGAGGAACATGACCATCTGCTTACTACCTGGGACCTACGCAAGACACCACAGCCATCATTAACTCCGTCCTCTCAAGGGTACCCACAGACACCTGGCTACACCACATCTTCAACCTCGGGAGTAAGACAATCAGCAGCAAGCTCACTACCATATTCAATGCATCCATCACCACAGCCACCTTCCCCTAAGAATGGAAGTGCACAGAAGTCAAGCCCCTACTCAAGAAACCATCCACCCACCTCAATGAACTCATGAACTATCACCTCATGTCTCTGCTGCCCTTTCACGCCAAAGCCCTAGAGAAGGCCATCAACCACCAACTCAAAGAAGACTTGGTGAACAACAATCTTCTCGACACTTCCCAATTTGGATTCTGCACAAACTACAGCATCAAATCTGCCCTGATTGCAGCCACAGACAAAATCAGATCCCTCTTTGACAAAGGAAAAACAGAGCACTTGATCCTCCTCGACCTCTCAGCAGTGTTCTACACAGTACCATACCAGCCTCTGATCAAAAGGCTTCACAACATTGGAATCCAAGGAGACACCCTCAAGTAGATTGCCTCCTTCCTCAC
This sequence comes from Calotriton arnoldi, assembly GCA_963921515.1. Lineage (NCBI taxonomy): Eukaryota > Metazoa > Chordata > Amphibia > Caudata > Salamandridae > Calotriton > Calotriton arnoldi. The sequence goes on from CAWUFW010018166.1 coordinate 143,004, forward strand.
CGGCAGAACCCAGAGAATCAGCCTTCCTCCCTTCACCTCAGAACCCAAGAACACCATCTGTGGCATCCCTCAAGGTTTGTCCCTCAGCCCTAATCTGTTCAACTCCTACATGACTCCCTTGGCCAATGTCGTCAGATCACATGGACTAAACATCATGTCCTAAGCTGACGATACCCAGCTCATACTCTCACTATCAGAAGACCCCTCTGACACTCTGACCAACTTCTGCAGGTGCATGAAGAGTATCGCCAACTGGATAAAAGACAAATGTCTAAAACTCAACATGGACAAGACAGAAGTGCTAAGCTTCAGGAACAACACATCCCCATGAAACAATGCATGGTGGCCTCACGAACTAGGATCCTCACCCACTCAAACCGACAATTAATAGTGACTATTTCAGATGATTGACAGTGGCATGTAGTTTAACCTCATGTGTAATTTTGATAGAGACCCACAGAACCACTTGTTCTATGTTTCATTATACCCAGGTTCAGATATTTAGGCAGACTAGGGTTTTGTCCTGTGCATTTTTCTTCTTTAAAAAAATGGGCTGCATTTAAAATAGTCATTTATTTGAAGTATGATCATAGACACAGCAGACCGCCTTCACTGAGATGGCATTCAATTGTAGTGAGTCACACTTTGTAACCTACCTCATGAATATTGATTTGGTAGTACAGATTGCAACCCACTACAATTCTGAATTATGTGCACTGACCTATTTGTACATAAATCAGTTCAAAATATTCCTTTCCATTCACGAAAAGTTGTTGCACAATTTGCAACCACAATTTGTGAATGACTCTAATTTCCTTCAAGGTGATCTCTCATTTTACAATAAAAAAGAGGCTCAGTGAAGTAAAGTTATTTGCATAGGATCACACCATTTGTTGAAGTAGAAAAGCTGAGGTTTGACCACAGATTTCCTTGTTAGACATTATGCAATAAGCCACTGGATGAATATTTCCTTCTTGCTCCCTTTTACTGTGAGAGTGCAATGTCCTATTGAGTCCACTATGTTCAACAAATACAATTCATATGTTAATTCAGTCTAACACAGTAGATGAATAACACATGTCCAACGCAATACATGTCTAAAATATCAAAATGTGTTTGTTAAAAAAAGTACAGAGTTAAGCATCGGGGAAGGGAGCAATATATTTTATGCTAATGTTACTGCCTTACCCTACCTTGAAAAACAATAAGGAGGGAGGGGGTTAGTCTCTAAATGACAGATTTGCATTGGACCAAGAAGACCCTGCCTTTCCACAGGGTATTTGCGCTGCACCAGAATCCAGTGAAGTAAAGTACACATTTAGATTTTATGTGCAGATCTGTCCTGCAGTTGTATGGAACGAGATGGTGTTTGGGATGCTTGGCTCATCTCTAATGTGTCTTGCCAGACCTTAAAGGACAAAGGCCTGGCCAGAATCAGTCATTTGATCCGGCCGGACTTGAGCCATGCTTGGTAAGCGCATGTCAAAGTTAGTACAACAATCATCATCACATGTAAATTTCATATAATGAGTCAACTTTCTTATCACCATAATGAGCCAGCTTCAATCTCTATTTGTAACAACACTACATTTACAAAGCTTAACTTCAATATGCAACAATACTTGTGGAGGGTTGCCATATTTTATTAGATCCTATTCCGTTCCACAAGACAGAATGTTGCGTTGCCACTATCTCACTAGGTTGTAGGATTGTTCACCGAGGTAAATCAGTGACAATCACTGTGCCCTTGTGGGATATATTGAAACACCCATTCAACTAACGGTCCTTAATGAAGGACTAGGATTCGTTCCAACACCCAGATTTGACATGTTTCATTTACACTATGAACTAGCTGTATTTATTCGTAAATTTCGAATAAAAGCACATTTTGGAGAACACAAACAGCCAAATGACACAAGTATGACAGGATTACGAAAAATGTTGATATTTTGCACCCCAACACCCACAACCCCTGTAGAAATAATAACATTTTGAAAAAGAGGCCTATACTGATATTGAAAAATTAGACACCAATTCCATACATAATTTTCAATATCTGAGTAATGCAGAAAGAACAACACTAGAAGAAGTAAAAAATGACAGAGAAATCACTATCAAGCCAGCAGATAAAGGGGGTTCCATTGTACCCCAGCTCACAGAATGGAGTGCAGGAGGCTATTAGCAGATTAACTTAACTATACCATTCTGAACAATGATCCAACCAACACATTGACAACAGAAATCAATTTGCATATGGATTTAAGGAACAACAATCCCAAAATGCCCTTTTTTTACACCATCCCAAAAATCCACAAGAACCAAGACCTACCACCAGGTAGACCCATAGTCTCAGGGATAGGGCCCCTTCTAGAACCATTATCACAATTCTGTGATTAGTTTTTTAAGCCACTTGTACAGAAAACCGAGATATACATTAAAGACACAAAAGATTTCCTTGCCCACATTGCAGAGCTTGATTTTGTGGAGAGTGAAAATCTAATACTCAGTCTAGATGTAGAAAGTCTCTACACAAGCTTCCACAAGATATAACCTTAGAGGTTATTATGGAAATCCAGGATACAGAGGAATGTACTCACTAAACCCCACTTAACGTTTTTGGAATGTGCTAGACTTGCATTTACGAAAAACTTTTTGGAATTCGAGGAACCCTGTTCTTGCAAACCCACAGAATGTCTATGGGCAGTACATTTGCCCCCAGTGTGGCTTAGCTGTATGCATACAGTTTGGAAAAGACAGTGATTCCCCTTGAGAATAACCTATACAGACCACACATAATAACTTGGAAATGATACATAGGTGAGGTATTTGTCATCTGGAATGGAGATAATGCAACTGCACTAAATTTCATCAATTGGCTAAACACACACGACAGGTATTTTAAATGTACCCACGCACTCAGCAACAAACCTTTTTAGATGTAATGGTTTTCCATGAACATGGAAACTACAAACTAACACATATCAAAAATGGACAGCCAAAAATAACCTATTGACATTTGACAGCTTTCACCCCATATCACTATGAGAACAGCTGCTGTATAGACAGTTTCTACGGCTATGTAGGAACTGCAGTCAACTAAAGAATTTTAAAAAAACAGGCAGCATATCTGGCTGAAAAATGTAGAAAGCGCAATTGCCCAGAAAGAATAATTAAACAAGCATTTGCAATGCATCGGTCTCACCTTTGGGCCTTATATCTATTTAGCAATGCAACATATTAGCCTGGGTGCTGAAAGATCTACTGTTACAGGCACCTGGGACCGTTCATTCCTATGGGCAAGGGATGTCACACACACATCATCACAAATGCAGCAAGGGACAATCGAGTTCAACGAGTGCCATGATGTTTCGGGAACAATTGAAAACATGCTCAGCCTGTATTTCTATCTTGGAAGCAGACTATGGGCGATAAATGTATCGGGCCGTGATCAGAAAAGAACTGATCTTGTTAGAACACATTGTGACAAACTGGATATGATGGATGCCGTTGTGAAATCTTTTCCGAAAACAAATGTCGTGGGGTTTACGTACACAAAATTCACAAAATGTGTGGAGTGGCAGTAATGAAATAATGCGCCTATTGACCAATAATGTCATTTACAGGGTTGACTCTGTAGCTAACCTCACCCCTTAACAGCCTCCTATTTGTTGAGGAAGGGCTTTGGGAAGACAAACAGCGGAAAGTGCAGGAAATAAACAGGCTATTAGGATATTACTTTCAGTTCCGGCCACCTTCTTCCCATCCCATAGGACTAGGAGAAGCAACGGTGATGCAAGGGTTACCGATCACCAGCCACTGCTAGCACATGCAACCCTCACTGTGCCTAATTGATGGCATAAAGTCCGCCATTTCTTCTCGTTGGTTTCACCTAAGACAGATGCGCACTGGTAATACACTTTTAAGGTAATGTGTCAAGGAAAAGATCAAACCTTTCACGTTTCTTTTACACAAGTATAAAATGTGGAGCGAGAGCTCGCCCGCTCCGGCGGCTATATTTAGCTCTAGCTGCAGTCGCCCCAAACTGTTTACTTTAAACACTAAAGCCTTTCAGATGGTGTAGATTTATTTCAGATAAGCAAAGCTGCCTAGTTCACGGAGAGGGTAGGGTGCTGGGGTTTGCTATGGTGCTATGCAATAGGTCTCGCATTTGTGAGCATTTAAGCTATTGGCATTGAAAATGACAATGCCTTTTATTTATCTGTTTTTAAAAGGAACACATATATAAAAGAAATTGTTGTTTTTAATGCCAAGAGCTCAAACTCTTGCAAATGCGAGACCACTGTAATGGTGGCCACACCCCTTTTTTAGACGCCTCTTCCATATTCAGGTTACCGTGAGCAAAGGGGCACGGCCAACATTAAAGTGAAAGCGCGTATGGCGCTTTCACTCAAAGTGGAAAAAAAAAAGTAAATTCAAAAGGTTCTGTAGCGGCCGCTAAAGTGAAAGCGGCCCGCGCTGGTAATTAAATAATTAAATAAGCACGGTCGCTACAGTGAAAGCGGACCACGTTGGTAATTAAATAATTAAATAAGTGCAACCGCTATAAAGCGGACCGCGGTGTAATTTGAATAAAAATACATTACTATTAAAATAAAAGCGTGCGAGTGTCGTGGGTGGAATAGGGGAAGAGCATTTCAAGAAAATAGTGCTCACCAACTTATGAAGCAGCCCGTGTAACAAGCGAAGTAAAAGGGCCAGTCCTCATGGGAGGTTACAATTGAAGACAAGGCGGTACTAAGGCGGGACTAACAAGCCTATGCATGAATGAGAGGCCAGCATTTATGAAGGGCAATAACATAAGCCAATGACAAATATGGGCGGGGAGTGGGCGGGGCTTCGAATGCATACTCAAATACAGCATGCCGCAGAGCAGCGCATGCGCTGCGGGCTCGACCTAAACAGAACAATTTTAGGGGATGCTCAACACCTCAATTACCACAATTAAGTGCTTAACAAAAAACAAAGAGATCTCTGACCACTCACAGAGTTTGCTCCTGCAGCATGATTTTAAGCATACATGTTCCATCACTGTGTTTGATCTTCATTGTCTGTGGAAACCTTTCAAACAGAAAAGCACACCTTTACATTGTTTCATATTTGTGTAAATTGTCAGTTATATTTAAGGTGTGATAGGTGGATTTATTGAACTCCATATACTAAAAGTAATGAAATAACAATAATTGAATAACTGAACAGATAGAAGTTGCCTGACCTTTGGTGCTAACAGGAAGAGAGAATGATGTAACACTAGAGTCTCTAAACTCTACCATATGCAATCCTGGATTCAAATCGAGTCATCCCTGCTTGACCAAACTGTGTGATCCGAAGCAAATATCTTTACTACAATGTGTATCATTTTCTTTAAAGTCGAGTCTGAGAGCACACTGAAGTAATTCAGTACAGTATCTGTGTTTTGCAGAAACCTAATTTATATAAAGTTAAAAAAATAACCTTGCTTAACATTTTATACACTGTATCTATATAAATAATGAATATAAACTGACATTTTCAGTAACTCATGGCATCATCGGCCTGGGGGTATTCTTGAATGTTTCATATTTAAAATATATTTCTTTCAATAAATGATACTCAATTCGGTGAAATATTCGTATGTACTTAATCAAAACACTGAAATATTTTGAAAAATAAATGTTTCCATTGTAAAGTCTTTATCATTTGTTTTCAAAACATTTGTTGCTGATTTGCATATGGCTCAGCTCGTACTCTGCTCTAAGAGCCAATCCAGATCCTTGCTTCGGCTCCCCCCAGGGCTGACCCCCGCCCCCCCCCCAGAAATGTAGTACCCACTACGCCCTTCAATGAAGATATTAGTGGACATGCAGAAACGGCGAATTTAGGGGGACACATGCTACGAAGTTGTATTCTACCCAGAGATTACACCTACTTCAAGAAGGCGAAGGCTCTGGATGAAATATAGGGGAAAAAATATGTAGAAATGGACGCAGTAAAATCGATTTCAATAGGCTATTCTATATTTAAAAAAAAAGCATATTCTTCATTCTCTATCTCTCAACACCCACCCCCCACCCCCGCCCCCACCCACACACACACAACCTCTCCCTAGGAAATTAATGGGGCCAAAGGTAATGGAAAATATATGGTGGGAAATAGTGGGGATTTTTTACATGCCACTAATAAGGAGGTCCTACCTGGTCTATGTGGCCCACACATTTTGTTGATATGAGACCTGGTGAAGTGCTATTTCATACCGGAAGACTGGACTCTAATTGCATCGGCCCATAAACTGCCGCCGTCATCATCATAAAGTAGCTTACAAATGCATGTACATTTTTGGCCTTTCAAGTAAAAGGCAAAATACGTAATTCAGCGGACAAAGTTTTGCCATTGAAATAATACCATAGATAGGACTTCCTCCAAATGGCATGCTAACCTTACGCATTGAATTCGCTGGGTAAATAGGATAAAACATGAACAACAACTTGCATAGAAATGCAAACAAAAAAATATGTTTGCATTTGTTGGAGCAAACGTTACCCAAAACCGTCTGAGGAGTAACCTGGCTTAAACACTTAGGGGGCAATACGTATTAATGAAACATATTTGTTAGGAAACAATGATGAACAAACACTCGCAGTTTGGATGTGGTGAGATTTCCAGCATAGGTCCTCAGAAGCCACGAAATCAATTGGACTGGCAAGCGCCTATAAACTAGCTATGCTTGGAGTTCCTTTTACATACTCCTGATGAAAAAAAGGAATTAGCGGGGGTTCTGTTCTATCTTTCGTCGTATGGCTGTATAGCAAACTACGCCATAGAAAACATTATTATGTGGGTGCTTTTTTCAAACCACACTGTAGGTAATATTATTGTGTGGGTGGTTTTTTTTCAAAACACACCATAAGAAATAATTATCATCATGTGGCGACGATCCCAGCTCCGTAACAATAATCCCACCCCCATAGCTGAAGAAATGTCTTTGCCATGGCGTCAACAACACTTGCGTCCTAACCCGTCCACATAACACACTTTTGTCGCAGACCATGACTGGTGTTTGGAGAACTACTTCTGCTCCTCAGCCCGATAGATGCCCACAATAGAAGCACTAGATCGCAACCTAACGACCGTGACGGGCCAAAACATAAACAGGAAATCACCACTATCGAACAAAGACAACTTCCGCTATCAATTTATTTCACCAACCACCAGCGCCCTTATGAATTTCCGCCAATCACAAGGGAATCTCTGCGTGGCTGTCATTTCCCCCATGTTCTGCCTATCGTCACTTTATTGATGCATTTGAGACAATTATTGCAACACTAAGTGAGCGTTTATATTGATCTCTTACGATATATAACCTTTCAAACACGACCCTCTCCTTTTGAAAAGTCGCAGCCGTGTGTTTCCACTTGCCGGCACACGGGAACTTCCTCTGCTGGGCCGCAAGCTCCGCCCAATGTCAGGCAGCCGTGCCTGACTTCCGTATTTCTCGAGGCGGCGGTTCTGGCCGATCTCGGCGGCTCTTCACAAATGCGGGGTGGGCTCCCGCTTCTCAATGCTCGCAAATGCGGGGTGGGCTCCCGCTTCTAAATATTTGTAAATGCGGGGTGGGCTCCCGCTTCTCCATGAGCCCAAAGGCGGGTGCACTGCTTTAAAAACAAGCATTGGTAATGCAATAGAACTCGCATTTAAGCGAGTCCTATTGCATTTTAAAAGGGAGTACGGGCGGGCAAGAAGGCACAAACGGGAGTGCGGGGGGGGTGGTGGTGTTCCAAGAAGTCATGGACTGCGGGAAGGGACGGGAGGAGGCACAGGAGCAAAATAGTGTTTCAGTAAAGGGGCCGATAGCCATAGAAGGACACAAATGACAACAAGCCATCAGGAGGAGGGACTAACAAGCCTAAAACCAATGGGAAGGCTGCATTTAGGACCTAAGCCAATACAAAAAATGGGCGGAGAGTGGGCGGAGCTTAAGCGAATCTTCCACGCTATAGTATATATTGCATGTCTCAACGAGTCAGCGCAAGCGCTGCCTAGGCGAGACCTAAAAACTAAAGAGAGAGCTAGACACCACAATCGTGAAGCGATGCTAGAGACTCCTACAAGGGCAAAGGAAGACGCTCCCACTGTATGTGTGACTACATATAACATCGCCTCAGACTATGATAAGAAACTTATAAGACACAACTGGCGAATCCTGAACATAGGATCTAGACAATGGGACCACCCTCTATTTTCACCCAAAAGAGCAAAAAGTATAAAAGACACAATAGTGCACACAAGACTGATGTCTATGTTGAGAACAAAAACAGTATACTTAACACTTTTGGGCTCCCTGGAATAAAAGGTAATTTCCCCTGTGGACAATGCAGTGTCTGCCACTTAACGACATCTACTAAGGAAATAGATCTTGGACCACATACAAAGTTAGAATTACACAAGCACACTGGCTGTAACTCAAAACAAGTAATTTTTATGATAACATGCCCCTGTAATTTCTTATATAGACATGACGACAAGAAAAGTGAGTCTCAGAATAGGAGAACATTGAAGCAACATACGTTGCAAACAGGCAACAAAAATAATGGCAGAACTTTACCTTACAAAAGGTCATACAACACAAGAACTCAGGTGGATAGTTCTCGAACAAGTCCACGCAGAATCAAGAGACATAGAGAGAGTTATTTCTTTTAAAAGAACAGCGGTGGATTTATAAATTATCCACACAACATAAAGAACTGAATGATGAAATACCATGGGGAACATCCTATAAGATATACAATAGATCATGAATGACAATACCATGGGTATTTAAGTGTAAAACTACATTACCCAGGTAGCAACATGAGCACAGTACTCAATAGGATGGATTTACCATATCCGAGAAAGAACTACAATTCCTACCAATTTAGTAGTTCTTTAGTTCATAAGCGATCATGTGACTGTCACATGACAAAGAAAAGGATGCAACTTTCTGTTCAAGGAATAAAACCTGTAATTTACGATGCAATTACTATTATAAATCCAAGCCTAAAATATTGGCTATTAATCTACATGACAAAGACCAGTAAGACACAGACTCACATCCCACTGAGGAAAAAAAAAAAAAAACTAGAACTACGAATCCCAAGACGTTTGTAGTTCTTTCCCAGACCCCCCGATCATGTGATGGTCACATGACAAGAAAGAGGCTAAAACTGGAGACAGCCAGCTTCCGCCCCTTGATACAGGGTGTGGGAGCCGAATAGGTAAAGACGCAGGCGCTGTCCTTTGACAAAGTGAATAATACAAAAGCAGGAGAGACCCTGAAGCATCTTCTGTTTAAAAAATATTTTTCAGAGTGTCTAATATACACAATATGCTTGAGTATATTTTCTCAATTTGTTTCAACAGAGTGTGACTATAAGGAGCGCCCCCCCCCCAGTTTAACCCTATGAAGTCTTACTGGCTAAATAGGCCAAGTAAGTGTGGATTATGTACACTTTTGAAATCACATGCATGGTGTGCAATATCACTTGGTTTTATTATAAATGCCTGATACTTATTGTAACCTGTAATTTAGGCTATAAGATTTCTTAAAAGTCTTTAACATGAGTGTGCATGACAAGATGCACAACTGCATGGGAGAAAATATGTACAATGCATAAAAACTAGTTATTTCATTACTGCATAACACTATTTATTTTCTCTTTCTCAGCTCAGACAAATGTAAAAAGGAAAAAACTGAAATACTAGTCCGTATGATTTGCATGCATGCTTTTTTGAAAACTTTGAAAAAAGACAGCTATATGTGGCTGAAATATATCAACCTCAGATGTATAGGGTCACTACTCCCCTATGACATTGCACTGTTTTCAACTTTGCCAATGGACCAACCATTAAAAAAAGTAGTAGGATCCCAGAGGCAATTTTAATTTCTTCACACAATCCCTAAAACCACATAGCCAAAGAACTCCACTTACAAACATGTTGAGCCCATCCCCCCACACTAGGTGAACATGACTAGGGTCCGATGATGAAGCAAGTCATAGGTGGTACCTGTGGGTAAGGACCCTAAAATATATCCCACAAGGGTACAGTGACTGTCACCGATCTACCTGGGTGAACAATCCTACATCCGAGTGAGATAGTGGCAACACAACATTCTGTGTGGATTGTAATAGGATCCAACAAAATAAAGTAAACTTCCTCAAGTATTGTTGTATGTGAAAAGTGAAGCTGAGGGTAAAACCTTCCACATACTTCTCACTCCTGCTAATTGTTGTCCTAACTTCAATATATACACTTCCCAGTGATGATACAATTGAAATGTAATTTACATTTATGAATCACCTTTATTCCTATGATTCTGCACAATCTATAGTCATTGATAATTTATGCATGCTAACCACAGACACTCATAATGTAACCTTAGTTTCGACTATGTGTTCAACTGAGTCAATTACCTAAAGAGTTTCTTTCATTTCACATACCTACTGCATATTTTCAAATACTCATCTTCTGAACAGCTACTGATCAAATATAAGATGTGCATTTAAAATGTGTCTAAAGAAAATATTCTTCAGAGCCATCTTCACATCCTTATTTCGTAGACTGTAGATAATAGGATTCAGCATTGGGGGTGTCACAGTGTAAAACACAGAGATCATTTTATCCTGATTGTCAGGGTTTTTAGACACTGGTCTCATGTACATGTAGATGGCAGTGCTGTAAAATATGGTGACAACGATCAGATGAGAGGAGCATGTGGAGAAGACTTTTAATCTGGCTTCGGTGGAGCGGATTCTCATAACTGTGATAATGATTTGGATGTATGAGATGGCAGTGAAGAGGCTCGGTATCAAAAGTACAAAGATTCCTAAACAGAAGATTATTCTCTCTGTGATGTAGGTGTCCACGCATGCCATCTTCAGAAGAGCAGGGGACTCACAAAAAAAGTGATTAATTTTAGACTCACATACTGGCAACCGTAGTGTAACAAATGTGACTGAGAATGCCATCAGACTGCCAAATAACCAGCAGCAGGATGCTAATGTAATACAAATAGATATGCGCATGATGATTGCATAATGCAGGGGAAATGCAATGGCTACATAACGATCATATGCCATAATTGCAAGGAGCACACATTCTGTAATCCCAAAGGACAATGAAGTGTACATTTGAGCAGCACAGCCAGTCAAGCTTATTCTACTCTTAACAAGAAGTTGGGCCAACATATTTGGAACAATCACAGATGAAAAGCAAATATCCACCAATGAAAGATTTCCCAGGAAGAAGTACATAGGAGTATGAAGCCGGAGGTTACAGATGCAAGCTGTGATAAGGCTTATATTGCCAATGAGGGTCAATATATATACCATCAAGAATAACACAAAGAGACAAATCTTCACAGTCGAGTCCTGAGATAGGCCAACGAGTAGGAACATTGTAATCGAGCTTCTATTTTTCATTGTCATTGGGTCCACTTCCATATCAGCTATAGAAAAAAGAAGACAGACCCTTAACACATACATTGTGCATAAAGATATTGTTTGATCATATAGAATACATACAGTACATACAAATCTTATTACCAACTCTCCACACAGCCTCCAACTTGTGCTCATCAACACCCTGCAATACTGTACTCTACACTCTCTATACATCACAAACCTCAACTCTTATCACAACTTCAATGTACTTTTAATCAGAGAAACATGGATCATTCCAATGTCATTGTACATCCCATTCATCCTAGTTCCCACAGGCGACATCATCCTACATGCGGGCCATGCTCATAAGAAGGGGATTGGCATAACTGTTATCCACAAGTCTTTCTGGTTCTACATCTTAGACATGCAGTTAGTTGGATTTTCCTCACATGCAAGATCCTGCTCTCTGCAACCCAACCCACAACCTTTCAGTTCGCCCATGAGCCTCCCAGTCAGAAAAAAATACTTCATAAACAAATTATCAGGCCTCCTCTCAACCTCATCTATCTGGTTTACCCACACAACCCTTCCCAGTGACTTCAACCTTACAAACAACAAAAACACAAAGAAAACTAGAGAAACCCTCCTCAACCTCATTGACACACTCAACAAGATACAACATATTACCCAACCAACACACTCCAAAGCCCATACCATCAACTTCATCTTTTCAGCATCAACAATAAACCAAGCCACCAGCTGGGCTTACCCTTGGAAGTATAGAGTCTCCCCTTTCCACAAATGCATTTTTCATACAGATCCCTGCTTATTGATCATGTGTAATCTACGATCTATGAGCTGAGATTCCATAAGACACCAGGGATCTGTTTTTTGAGACGAGTTTGGCCCCCCAGGCATAAGTCAAACCCACCACCCGGGAACAAATGTTAATTAATGATTTTCCCCTGAAGGGAAAAGTTTACAGACATTTTTTTACTTCACTTCACAATGCTTTTCAGCTTCTCCCAGGGCAGCACAGTAAAAAAAAAAGGGTACATATATGTTGTAGTGGCTGGAAGTAAAAATGTGAATGGCACAATAACTGATCAATGGGAGTAGTGGACTCACTCATTGTCCAAGATATACATGGCATTGGGTGGAAGTTGTGTTATGATGATTTGTTTAGTATGGCTTATCACCCAGTTGGACAGAGGGAGTTAGAAGTCAGCCCCAGAAAATTAGTCAAAGAGCCAGGAGGAACCCCTCAAACTTGGAGGGAGGTGTAGGGATGCATAGCGGGATGTAAAATGTGAATAGAAGAGTAAATGATTGATGGCTGATGTGGGCTGACACATTGCCCAGTGGTGGATGCAAGCTAGATGTGCAATGCTGAGTAAAGGGTCAGTGACTAAAGTGTGTTTGCCCATTGCCCCATGAGGTATACTGTGCTGGTTGGAGTAAAATGTGAATGGCACAATAAGTGACCAGTAGATAAAGTGGGGTGGCATGTTGTCCTCCGTTGTGGTGGAAAGAAGCAGAGGGCCACATGGTGCACAATGGCTAACTTTATTATAAGTGACCCATATTCTGTTCTTTAACTAGGATCACATTGCCTCAAACGTTTCTCATGGTATAAGGGAAGACTATGGCAATAAATGCTTTTGCCTTATAGGGTGTGTTACAACTTGAGGTATTTTTCTTCACTTTACTACATGCTAATTTTCACAGCAATGTATTTTATTCTTTCGGTTCATAGCACACACACAGCATAGCACATAGCTCAAATAATGGAGGAGATCTCCTGTGCTTAGCCCTTTTTTCTGCTTTATTGGGGTACTTTGCACTAACACCTCTATAAATATTTTCCACATAAGATATCCATGTCAAATGTGTGCCCTTTTTTCCAAAATGCTGGGGATTCTCAACGTATCTAAGGTTTGTAGATTGCCCTAGAAGGAACTGGGAAAATAGCCACAATGTAACTAAGTTTTAGGTTTTTGTGAAAGAAAGAAAATAAATGCTTACAAGATAGTGTATGTTTTTCTAAAAATAGCATCAACAAAAGGTTTGATATGCTAAGATCCCCATCTTCCCAGTTTTCATGAACATTCAGAGCTGTAAAAAATATTGATTTTTCCACAGTTTGGGGATTTTTCTAAGAGTTAGCCCATTTTTCTTAATTTTTGTGGTTTTAACCTACTTGCAGTTTGTGGCTGAAACATGTGTGAAACCTCTGGGTGATGTTGGAAAGCTCTACATTTCCGAAAAGTAGCCAAAGTTCTGAATTCAGCAATATGGGATTTGTGTAGATCCCTTAAGGTTTTCCAAGGGAAACTAACTGTTGAAATAAAGCAATAACACACTGCACAATGCAGTAGTTATTTGCACGCCTCTGAATTTGTGGATACCCATACTGATTCAAAAGGCAAGCTGATTACATTTTGACTGTCAGAAATACAAGAAAATCCAATGGAGAATTTCCTGTGTTTCCTTAGGTCTCTCAATAAAAAATGTTTCAACTTGTGTGGCTGGGCCTAGGACCGGAGTCACAAAACACACGAAAATGATGCCTGAAGACATCAAATTTCACCGAGGAAAATTAGCTTTTTTTACAAGTGTGTAGCTGTGCATTTTGGACCGTAGCTCAGCTGGCACCCAGGGAAACTAACCAAACCCACATGTTTTGGAAAACTACACAGCCAAAGAATTCCAGAGTTGTGCGGCTTGAGTGTATCTCATGAGGTTTTCTTACCCAGAAGAGCTTCCAAACCTCGAGCATTGGCTAAAAATCTGCAATTTCCTTACACTTTAAAGAGGGAAAGTTCCAGAAATTGCTGGAATCCACATATTTCCTACCACCAGCATTCCATCTCATCTCCTGATAAAAATGCTACCACATTTGTGTGGGTGGGTCCAGTACCCCTACAGGAAAGGTTCTTAAACACATCATAGGCACAACAAATTCTTCCACTGAAAAGCCCCTTTTTTACAGCTGTAGCTGTAGATTTGTGCCCTAGCTCAGCCAGCATCCAGTGAAGCCTACCAAACCAAAACATTTCTTAAATCTAGACATTAGGGAGAATCCATGGTGGTGTGCCTTGCGTGGAGATCACAATAATGTCTTACCACGAAGCCCAAGCTGATCTCAAACTTTGGCTAAAAGCATGCATTTTTCTTGGATTTCCAGAAGGGAAAGTTGCAGAATCTGTGGGGATATACAGAATTTCCTATCATCCAGCTTTCCCACATGTCTCTTGATAAAAATGATGCCTTTCTTGTGTGGGTGGGCCTGACAACTTGGCTTGAAAGGACCCAAACTGCAACATGGACACATACGATTTTTCCACTCAAATCAACCTTTTTTTGCAATGCGACTAGCTCTGTATTTTGGGCCCTAGCTTAGCTGAGGTCCAGGGAAACTTACAAAACCAATGCATTTCTGAAAACTAGACAGATGTGTTACTTGCATTAAACTCAGAAAGTTTTCTTACCTAGATGTCTTTGTAAACTCAGCTTTTGGTGACAAACATACATTTCTCTAATATTTCTGATAGAAAAAAGTCCAGAATCTATGAGGATCCACAATTTCCTACCACCTAGCATTTCTACACATCTCCAAATAAACATGATACCGCACTAGTGTAAGATGTGCCTGCCACAAAAAAAGGTGCCATGAAGCAACATGAGCACATCACCTTTTTCCACTCAAACCTGGCCATTTTTTGTGCAACATGGGTAGATGTGGCTTCTGGGCCTTAGATCAGCTGGCATGCAGTGAAATCTAGGACCCATGCATTTCTGAAAACTAGTCACCTAGGGAAGTCTAGGGTGGTTTGAGGTGCATGGATCGCACAAGGTTTTCTTACCAAGATACCCTTGCAAACACCAAACTTTAGCTAAAACACATTGGGGCAGATCTACAAGAAAGTGCCGCAGCGTGGCGCTGCAAGCCCTTTGGCTGCGCCACGCTGCGGCACTTTCAGAGCACAGGAATGCGACATATTTACAAGAATATGTCGCATTCCTGTGCTCTCCCTGCGCTGGCGCACAAACAGCTGCCAAGCGCCGGCGCAGGCACCCTTGCACCATGGTGCAAGGATGCCTGCGCCATGGGGAGATTGTTTCTGTGCAGGAAGGGGCACCTTTCTGCACAAAAACAATCAGTACAGGCTTTTCCTCTTTCAATGCGTGCTGCAGAATGCAGCACGCATTGAAAGAAAAACGAGGAGAAATGAAAACATTTCTCCTCGGTGCTTCCGCTACGCCACCTCTAGGGTGGCGTAGCTTTCAGACGCATCTCCAGAGTTACGATTTCTCGTAATTCTGGAGATGTGTCTTGTTCCATGGGTGTTGCGTGGGAACACCCACAGCAACACCCATGGAACGCCCCTTCACCGCAAAGTGCTGCGTGTGAAGGGACGGTATTTACAAGGAGAGGAAAAGTCACGCATGGTGGCTTTTCCTCTCCTTGTAAATATCGAGAGCCCCTGCGCCACCAGTACGTCACGAAAAGTGACGTACTGGTGGCGCAGGGGGCTTGTAAATCTGCCCCATTTTCTTTACATTTCTGATGGGGAAAGTTCTAGAATGTGTAGGGATCCACAAATTACCTACCATCCAGCTTTCCCACATTTGTCCTGATAAAAATGGTTCGCCACTTGTGTGGGAGGGCCTAGCACCTGCCACAGGGAAGGATCAAAAATGCAGCATGAACACATCATTTTTTTCACTCAAAACCAACCCTTTTTTGCAGTTTGTGTAGCTGTCTATTTTGGGCCTTAGCTCAGCTGCCGCTCGTGGGAACCAATCAAACTATTATATTTCTGAAAACTAGACAGCCAGGGCAGTCCTGAGTAGTGTGAACTGCATCTAGATCTCAAGCATTTCTTTCCCTTGCAAACCTCAAATGCTAGCTAAAATATCCATTACCCTTTCACTTCTCAGAGGGAAATTTCAGAATATGTGGGTATCCGCAAATTTTGTACCACAATGCATTCCCACACATCTCCCAATAAGAAATAGTACCCTACTTAATTTAATTTAAACATTTTACCACGCAATATACTGCTTTTTTCCTTCAGATGTTCTTTGGTTGTGTCAAGGTATGTCAGGTGGTGCCCTTTTCCCTGTTGAATCTAGAATGGTTGTTTTAATTTAAGGTTTAAAAATTATGTTTGCTTTGTTTTTAATGGAAATTTGGTGTTTAATTTTTAATGTTTAGGAGTTGTTAGTTCTTTCATATTTAGTTATTATATTCATAATTACTTTTAACATTTATCTGTTAAGTTTGTCATTTGGGAAGTTGGCGTTCTTGTTCTGTAGGATAACATAATCATTTGTAATATTCTCAGGTTTAAGTTTGGAAATGTAAAGGGAAAGGCTGATATTAGTGGTTTATTTGAAGCTAAGCATTAAAAATTCACTTTAGAGCAGTTTTAAGTTAGTGGTTTATAGAAATTACTTTTAACACATTATGTTTCGAGAAAGGTAGCTCCTTGAATTTCTGTCTAGAATCTGGCAGAGTGTTGCTTTCATCTAGGTGTAGCTTTTTCCCCCTCAAAGTGTAAATGCTTTTGCTGCTCTTTTGTTAGTCTTAATTTAATTGGTAAAGCAACTTCTATTTGTTAGTTTGTTTTAAGTTAAAGTTTATTGGTTACATTGTGTTCATTTAAAATTTTATATTTTTATGTGCAATATTTTGGTAATATTGTAATAGTTCGTGTTTTCTATATTAATGTTACATTATTAGTTTTATACTGTTTTGTCTTTAATCATAACATTTTTTTTTTATTGTTTTTGTCATTTGAGTAGATATGGTTTTATAAATAATTTCACTTTTTTAAATTGGGGTTTATATGGAAAGTAAAATATTTCTTAATATGTGTGGGCTTTCAATTGTAATTATTAATTTATTGTGAGTTTGGTTATATTGGTTTTATTTATTTATATGATAATGTTGTAGTCGATCTTTTTACAATATATTTGTACTTTTCTATATACTTAATAGTATGACAATATATTCCATTTTTATATTTTTGTAACCAATAATATGGGTTTAGAGTAAGCCCAGTTTACTACATTTTCTTCATGTGTTTTAATACATTTGCAATATTGATTGAATTCACTAGGTGGCCTAGTCTGCCAATTGGCCTTCCAGCTAGCACGCCCAGTGCTAGACATGGGTGCAATTGTTTCTGGGGTGCTTAAAGCATTTAGGCCATGGATGGATTTGGATTGAAACACAAAATGTGCATTTTTGTAGTATTTCATGATTTTTTTCATACAAACACTTTAAAGGAGGACTAGGTGGGGTAATACATTTGAAGGATGTGTGTTGTAAAAAATTTTTTTGTAGAACAATAATTTTCGAATAAGGCATTGCTGAATTAATGGTGTTTTCTCTGTTTTACCAAGCCTCCTTTATCAGTCCAGTGTGTGTGCTTGTGTGTTTGCCACAGGCCACCATTTGCCTTTGTTCCAGATGCAATGTGGCCTCTGGCCAGGGGCCATTTTTTATAGTCAGTGGACTGTCCCTAGGCCTGCACTTGCTGTTTGTTTTACAGGCCTCCTTCCTCTTGCTGCTGTGACTTGTGAGTGACCATGTGGCTGACGGCCATTTAGATTTTTATATTTTTATGGCAATATTTTTGTAATATTTTAAAGGTTCCTGTTTTCTATTTTAATGTTACATTATTAGTTTTATACTGTTTTATGTGTTTAATCATTTTAATTTTTTTGTATTTTTTTGTCTTTTGAGTAGCTATGGTTTTATAAATAATTTCCTTTTTTAAATTGGGGTTTATATGGCAAGTAACATATTTCTTAATATGTATGGGCTTTCAAATTTAATAATTCATTTATTGTTAGTTTAGTTATATTGGTTTGATTTGTTTATATGATAATGTTGTAGTCGATGTTGTTTACAATATATTTGTAATTTTCTATATACTTAATAGTATGACGATATATTCCATGTTTATATTTTTGTAACCAATAATATGGCTTTAGAGTAAGCCCGAGTGTAAAACTCCACTCCATTCGTGGAGTTTGCCGAATTCGTCAACTCCACGTTCTGCAGAGTTACAGTTAAACTCCGCACTCCGCAAAAGAGTGGAGTTTTTTGGGGTACACACGCTGAAAATGTAATTTTATGTGTGCTGGATCTACTGGCTGGGCGCTTGCGATTGCCTATGAGATTTTTAGATCCTGTCACGTGCGGCATGAGATTTGCTAGCAGGCTGCATGCTCCCACGAGATTTTGCAGTCACCCACATGTCATTATGGCGCGCCAGCAACTTTCGGAGGATGTTTTCTGCTGTTGTAATCCCGAATGCGCAGGATCTACCGCTGCTGTAATCTGGGAAAGATTATTTCATTGAGAAGCATCAAAATCTTCCTGAACTGATGATTTGGAGTTAGAATCCTCCCTCGAATTGACATTTGGCATTGTTTTTTTGTGCAAGGAGTCTTTTTAGTTTTTTTCTTTTTTTAAACCTGGAAGGAAGGTCCCAGAGTCTCCAACTTCCTGTTCCTGTCCAGCAGGCTCCTCCCAGTACTTTAAATTTGGGTTTGGAGCTAGAAGGATCACTCTTTATCTCTTTCTGCATATCCCATTGGATTTAAGGACTTTTGTATTTGAGATTTCACAAGTAAGTCCTTTATCTGTCCAGTGTGTGGGCTTGTGTGGTTGCCACAGGCCACCATTTGCCTTTGTTCCAGATGCCATGTGGCCTCTGGCCAGGGACCATTTTGTATAGTCAGTGGACTGTCCCTAGGCCTGCATGTGCTGTTTGTTTTACAGGCCTCCTTCCACTTGCTGTTGTGACTTGTGAGTGACCATGTGGCTGGTGGCCATTTTTTGTAGGCAGCCAGTGTGGTTTGCCATAGGCCTGCATGTGTTCCTTGTTCTAGGCCTCTAGCTTCTTCTATTGACCTAGTGGCTGGCGGGCATTTTGTGTATCCAGCCAGTGTGCTTTTGCGATAGGCCTTCATGCGTTCTTTGTTCTAGGCCTCCAGCTTCTTGTTGTGAGCATGTTACTGGCTGCCATTTTGTGTAGGCAGCCATTGTGCTTTTTCTATAGGACTGCATGTGTTCTTTGATCTAGGCCTCCAGCTTCTTGTTGTGACCATGTAGCTGGCAGCCATTTTGTGTAGACAGCTAGTGTGCTATTGCCATAGGCATGCATCCTTTCTTTGGTCCAGGCCTCCAGCTTCTTGTTGTGACTGACCAGTGACCATGTGGCTGGCGGCCATTTTGTGGTTGAGGAATGACTCATGAGATAGCGGTTCAATAAATAACTTCACTTATGTTTAAATTTTATTTTACTTTTCCCATTTTTTAATTAATTGGTAAATTATATTTTTTTCAATTGTTTACATTTTTATATACATTTTTAATATTTTTTTTTTTTGTTCAAACCATTTTCAACTACATCTGGCATCAACCCCATGTCTGCTATAGGTATACAACAGCATTGATTGTCTAGGGATTATTCCTTCCATTGTCATTTGTCAGCTGCACCTCCCTGAGTGCATTTGAGTGATGTCACATAACGTGCATAATGCAAGCAGTTTCATCTGTATGTTGTTTTTGCTCTCTCTCATTCTTCCTGAGTGGTCAGTCAGTCAACATGAAAGTTTATGTTGGTGTGGTTTTCATTTTTATGACTAGATATACGCTGTATTGTTAATTAAAGGAGTAAAAGCAGTAACAACACTAAATGATATTATTTTTGTTTGCTCTACTAATTGAACAGCAACAATGTCAATTTTCACTGATTTCCTTCTTGCTTCTTTTCTTTTAGGTGCTCGACAGGACAAGGGACAACACATCACCCACAGTACTGCCAGAAAGAAAGCTTGTGCATGGCATGATGCGAGTGACCCACACATCAGACATTTCTTTAACTTGTGAAGCAAACTGCCAGCTTCAAGATGGCCCCAAAGAAAGGTGCTAAAACTGCTACCAAGAAAGTGGCCAGTGAGAAGAAGAAGGAGCTTACCACCACCACTACTGGTATGTCACCCGAGATGTTTTTTGGAAAACAAAAAACTGTGCATGCCGCACTGGCCTCTGGGGAGCAAGCTGGGAGCAGCACCCCCAATTCAGTGGACCCACCCAAATCTAGGCCCAAGCCCATGTCTGTCACAGAGGCAGACAGTCTAATCACGGCAACGCCGATGAGCAGTGATGCTGACATTGACTTATCTCTATTGCAAAGTAAAAATTTTAAAAACACAGTATTTGAAAAGCGCAAAATAATCACCCATAAGGATTTCAAGGTGCTGGGGGCCATCGTGAGATTAAGTGAACTATTGCTCAGAGTTATTTGATGCTGAGCCGATCAGCCTCTGGCACTGGGGATCGAACCAGATGCACCCTGCGCTCTGGAGTCAGCCGCCCTGGCCCCTGCGCCACACCTCTCCCACTAAAGTAGTACCCAATTGTTGCAGGAAAGTAGAGCAATCTGCTCCAGAAGATTCATTGATCTCCAGGGGCCAGATGTACGACCCTAAATTGCAGTCGCAAATGGGCAATCGGACCGTTTGCGACCGCAATTTAGGGCATGGCCATGTACAAACCTCATTTTGTGAATCAGTAAATTTTACCAATTCGCAAAATGAGATTTTCAACTCGCTAATAGGAAGGGGCAATTTACCACCTACTTCAAGTAGGTGGTAAACCATTCACAAACAGGAAGGCCCTTAAAAAATGAAACTGAAAAGTTTCATTTTTCTTTTCTTTAATGCATCCCATTTTCCTTTAAGGAAAATGGGCTGCATTAAAAAAAAACTGCTTTATTCAAAAGCAGTCACAGACATGGTGGTCTGCTGACCCCAGCAGGCCACCATCACTGTGAGTGCTAGCCATTCCTAAAGGGGTCGCAAATTGCGCCGGCCTCATTAATATTAATGAGGCATGCAATTTGCGACCCCATTAGGAATCGCAAACAGTGTCTGAGACACTGTTGTACATCCCAATTTGCGAGGCGCAAATTGCGAGTCGCAAATGCAACGCAATTTGCGAGTCGCAAATTGGTGGGTCGTACATGTGGCCCGAGATCTCTAGCTAGAAAAAAGAGGGTTAGTGGTACATCATCTTCTTCTTTAAGCCCCCCTTCTGATGATCTAGACACCAATTGGATCCCGCCTCAGTCTGAGAGTGAGACACGCTAAGAGATAACTCAGATGAGGCTAGGTAAAAGGAAGGTTCCAGAAAACCTTAGAGTTATGGAGGCAGATGTAAAAGACGAGCATGACCAGTCATCATGGATGTTAGCCCAGCTCCAGTGGAGACTGACGTTACCCCATCCCAACTTTCCGGGAGGGTCATGGCAGTGGCACCACAGATCCAACCACCGCTAGCTGCCATATTTGCAAAGTCCCGGCAGCGACCTACATCCACAACCACCTCAGTAGAAGTAGGTACTGCGGAGAGTCAAATGTCAAAATGCCCACCTCCCATCGCCAGTTCATACGACATTGGCAGTGGCACCAGGATCAGAAAGTTGAGCTCCCGAGTTTGGCACTTCTTGTTGGTTGGCCAGAAGGAGGCGAACATTGCCATATGCTCCCTTTGTGGAGCAAGTGTTAGTCTGGGTTAGCTTGGTAAAACTATGGTACCGGTGGCCAAACAACCCATTTGAGAAAGCACCATACAATCTGTTGGGAGGAGCATCTTAGCAGAAAAAAAACTGCAAGTGTTGTTGGTGAAGGGGGTGAAAGCTGGCTGAGCAGGGAATGCAAATCCGATCAGATTATGGTGGAAGGTGAAGAAGAGGAAGACATCTTCATTACACAAAGCAGCTCTCTTATCTGGGTCAGCAAGCGAACATCAAAAACAAAAAAACAGTCTTTGCCTGCTTCATTGACTACTCAGCAGCGTTTGATGGGGTTTCCTGCCATAAGCTTTGGAACAAGCTAAGAAAATGGGACATCCCAGAAGGCCTTTTGAATGGAATCACTTTCCTATATGAAAAAACCTGGGTGAGAATCAAATTAGCAGGAAACAAGATTTCAAAAAAATCTTATACAGACCATGGCCTAAAACATGGCTGTGTCCTTACCACAACTCTCTTCAATTTATACACAGCAGATTTGGGGAAGACGCTTCAAAATGCAAACATTGCAATCCCTAAAATGGGCACCAACATATTCCAAATATTACAATATGCAGACGACCTGGTAATAGTGGATCACACCAAAATCGGTTTACAAACGCTCTTAAAAACTACAATGAAATTAATGAACTACTTGTAAACCCAAAGAAGACCAAAGTGATGTTTTTTTTTTTTTCCTCATTGAGCAATATTCTAAGGGTTGGAGGTGTCAGGGGCCCATTACCCTTTTAGAACCGACTCTTTAGGGCATCTCCTGGGTAGTCAAATCTTGTGCGTGGAGCTTGTCCTCTTGCCCTCTATGCTTGGGCCCCTTTTTGTCCGTTTTGTCCTTTTTGTCCGTTTCCCGTGCAATTCGGATCTGGGCTGAGCTAGTCACTTTGACTACTCCTTCAAGTTCCACTTGAAAGCGTCTATTGCATTGCCTAATCATAGGACCAGAGAATTTATTTAACCATAGCTTAATTATGAAATTTGATTTTCCCAGATGTTCCAAAATTTATTTCTCCTTCCCTTGTCACGGCTCGTGTCTAGTGAGTGTGTTCTGTGTACAGAGGCTAGCCAATCTCTATGTGTTGGAGGTGAACTTTTTACCCAATTAATACATATTTCTCTTCTTGCTAAAAGTATTAATATGAAGAGGATTTTCTCCTGGTCTTTACTCAGCTTACTTGCTCCCCCCTCTAACTGGCTTATCCCAAAGATAACCAAGTCTATACTCACCACAATCTGCCGTCCCAGTATTTTTGATAATGTCTTACCCGTGTCCATCCAAAATTCCTCCAGGCTTGGGCACTGCCGGAACATATGGAGATCGTCTGCACCTTGGGACAGCTTCTCTTTCTTTGGCCTCTAATTTTCGATAGCCTCTTTGGGGTCCAATATGCTCTATGGATAGTGAATAAATGGTTCCTTCTTAATGGAGCAGATTTCACAATTTTCCAACATGTAGCTGTAGATACTTGCCATATATGTTGAGTATTCAATTCCGGCAGTGCACCTCCCCAGATCTCATCAGGAATTTTGTAGTCGTCTTCCCCTTCTTGTATCAATGCCCAGTACCAATATGCAACTTCTCTTTTTTTAATTTTATTACTCTGTATCATTTCCTCAGCTGCCCCATTACCGTTTTCAGTGTCTTTTAGATTCTTGACCCAACTAGTTAACTGCTAATACTTAAATCTCGAGATTGTGCCTCTGGTTTGTTCTCTCAGGGCCTCCCATTCTATGAGAGAGTTCTGTGTCATTAACTCACCCCATTTTGTAATGTTGTTTTCTCTGAGGGGATTTGCTAGCCTATCTTTTAGGCAGTCTGGAGTTCCCGGGGAATTCCAGATCGGCGCATATTTGCTGTAGTATGGAATTTTGAGTGTCTTCCTCATCTGGAACCAGAGTGAAGCTGCCGCCCGCAGGGTTTTTAGCTTTATTTTCTTGAAGAACTTGGGATGGCCAAATTTATAAAGATAGTGGCTTTCTTTCTTGTTGACTGCCGCCTTCAAGTGATCCGGGTATTGATCGTAGCTTTCCAACAGTTTCCTTACATTTTTAAATTGAAATGCTCTGCAATATTGTAGTATATCAGGACTAGCGATTCCTCCTTGCGTCTTATTTCTTCTCAGCTTCTTCCAGGCTATCCTTGTACCTTTAGAGGCCCAGATAAAGCTGCTCAATTCCCCTTGTAATTTTTTTATTTTGTCAGTATTGAATTCTAGTGGAATAGTACCAAACAGATAGGTGAATTTTGGAAGTATGGCCATTTTTATTATGTTTGATCTTCCCATAAAAGACAACGGTAGACCCCCCCATACTTTTTGCAGTTTTCTTACTTGTTTGTGGATTCTCTCAAAGTTTAGATTTGGGATCTTTTTTATATCCACTGTGAGGTCAATACCTAGATATTTTATTTTGTCTTTTACCCTTGGGTCTTGTGAGTTGCTGTTCCATTCTAAGAATTCTGTTTTTGCGTGGTTTGCAAGGTACCCTGATACCGCTCCATACTTATCCAGAATTCCTTCAAGTCTAGGGAGAGACGCTGTTATGTTGCTTGTAAAGACCATCATATCATCCGCAAAGAGAGCAACCTTCTTTTCCCACCCTTGGTGCCTAAACGGTATTATTTCCTTTTCTTCTCTTATCAGTTCCGCTAGTGGTTCAATGTACAGATCGAACAGTAAGGGGGATAGCGGGCACCCCTGCCTAGTACCCCTTTTATCATAATTTCTTCGGTTAACACACCGTTTACTAGGACTTTTGCTGAGGGGCTTTTGTAAATTTGTTTGATTGCGTTCAAAAAGTGTCTCCTAGGTTGAATTTAGCTAAGGTTGCGTTTAGAAAGTCCCAACTCACCCTGTCAAATGCTTTGGCAGCATCTAGAGTTATAATTGTTAGCGGAATTGTATGGTGTATTGCTATGTCTATTGCAGTAATAAGCTCGTGCATCAGTTCTTGAATATACCTCCCTCCGATAAAGCCTTTCTGATTTGTATTTATTACTGAACCCGCAATCTTTCCCAGTCTTTTTGCTAAAATTTGTGTATAGATCTTGTAATCCGTATTTAAAAGCGAAATTGGTCTGTAGGATTCACTCAAGGTTGGATCTTTCCCTGGTTTAAGTATGACAGTAATGGTTGCTTCGTTCTAGGAGGCTGGGAGAATCCTTTTCCTATATATACTTCATTTAGAAGTTCTGTCAGTGGGGTGGCTAGCACTTCTCTCAGATGGATATATAGCTCGTTTGGGAGGGCATCCGGACCTGCCGCCTTGCTTTTTTTTAATCTCTTCAGAGATTCCAGTACTTCTTCTGCGGTAATACCTTGATTGAGCTCTATATTTTGCTCCTGTGAGGCTTTTGGTGGTGTTACTCTTCCCAAAACTGATTGAATCTGTTCTTCCGTGGCCACCTTCTCCTCTGAGTATAGTTTCTTAAAAAATGTCATGAATTCTTTTCTGATGTCACCCTCTTCTGTGGTGTACTGTTGGTCTTCTTTTTGTAGTTTTGTTATCCTACTACGTGTTGCCTCTATTTTTAGTTTCCATGCCAGTAATTTTCCACAGCCTTCTCCGTATTCATAGTGTGATAGTTTGCTTGCCTCCCATTTGTCTTTCACTATTTTTTCCAAGATATCTCCCAGATCATTTTTTTTCTGCTTTCTTTCCTCCTCAATACTAGTGTTTTCTTGCGTGGTATTAGTACTTTTATTTAATTCTTCCTCCAAAGTTATTATCTCATTTTCTAGTTCCCTGATCGTGTTTCTTTTAGATTTATTTTTATGGGATGCGAGACAAGTTATTCTACCCCTGATAAAGGCTTTATAGGCTTCCCAAGCAATCTGTTTCGTAGTGCTATCTTTATTAATTTGAAAGAACTCCTCAGTATCCTTTAATAAGGATTTAATGCAGTTCTCATCTAGAAAGATGACTCTATCTGCAGTCCATCTGGGGGGCAGCGCGCGACCACATAAACTAAGGTGTAAGATCACTGCAGAGTGATCCGACAGGTGTGCTGGTAGATGTTCTACCCCTTGTGTCGAGTTTAGTAGACCCCTGTCTATAAGGAAATAATCTATTCTGGAAGCATGACCCAATCTCTTGTTCTGAAAAGTAAACTGATTAGTCTTGACTCCATTCTTCCTCCATATATCCATAATCCCGAGGTCATTAATACAAAGGTTTACCCACTGCCTCATTTTCGGTAAGTTTGGACCATTCCTGATCGGGAATCTGTCTTTCTTTACATCAAGTCTAATGTTAAAATCTCCCCCCATTATTATAGGCGCATGTGCGGACAATAGTTGTGAGTACAATTTTTGGAGTGGTTCCGGGTCATCCAGGTTGGGTCCGTAATAACCGACCACTGTAAACAAGCTGTTGTGTATTTTTACTTTCGCCATCACCCATCTTCCTTTCTTGTCTACAGCCGTAGCTTCAATACTCGCACTCAAAGATTTCTTAAAGAGTATCGCCACCCCCTTAACACAGCATACCTGGTTTGTACATACACAGGTTTCTACCCATTTTTGCGTTTTCAGAATTTCCTCCCATTCTTTTTTTAATAAGTGAGTTTCTTGTAGTATCAGTATTTCACAGTTCACTATTCTTAAATATTCCAGAATGTTTGCTCTTCTTTTCCTTATTCTTAGGCCATTAACATTCCATGTCATTATATTAACCGCCATTTAGCCTTACTCCATTTGAGCTTGCCCAATTTGGTACTGCCTTCCTGTTTCTTCTAGCGATTGCACGGGCCCTTTCTCCCTTTCCTTGTAAAGCTAGGACTTTTTATATTTTTTCCCCCTATTTTGCTCCCCACCTTGTGTATTTTTTTTGTATATACATTTTTACATGTGCTATCCCAACCCTCTTCCCCCTCCCAGGAGAAGCCTCCCTTTTCTTCATTTGGGCTATTCCTTAGCCCTATTTGAGCTCCTCACTCTTTCCATACCTCTTCTTTTGGTTTTATTTGTCAGACTTGATCCTTTGGTTGCGCCTTAATTTGTTCTATGAGGCACTCCACCTCCTTTGGATCTCTGATATTGTGCATCTTGTTCTGCCACATTATTCTTAGTGATGCTGGAAACCGCATTTGGACTGTTGCTCCTAAATATTTTAGTTCTTGCATGAATTGACCTAGCTGCCACTGCCTGTCCTGTGTTGTCTTAGAGATGTCTGATCTAATTTTACATGACCAATTACTTTGGGAGTATGAACCTGCCTTCAGGCCTTCGCTTAAAATCCTCTCCTTGAGTGTATATGTTTTAAAATTCATGAGGATTTTCCTCGGATTTTTCCTAGTATTGTTCCTCCCAAAGGGGTCGCGATGGATTCTTTGAATGTCCTCTGCGAGATTAGCAGACTTCGTCCAGGGGATTAACTCTTCTAGTAGCTTTATCG
Organism: Calotriton arnoldi; assembly: GCA_963921515.1. NCBI lineage: Eukaryota > Metazoa > Chordata > Amphibia > Caudata > Salamandridae > Calotriton > Calotriton arnoldi. The sequence continues at coordinate 170,425 of CAWUFW010018166.1, forward strand.
TGAAGCTTTTAATGTCTTCCCCTTCCAAGCCTTCTGGAACGTTAATAATTCTAAGGTTGTTCCTCCTTGCCTGATTTTCCATTGATTCCATTCTGTCGCTTATTTCTCTATCTGCTATTTTAAGTAGGTCTATTTCTTTTTGTTTTCTCCTACTTTTTTCTTGAGCGTCCCTATTTCCAACTCCACAGAGGTCAGAAAATCAATACGCTTATGGAGAGAAGTGATGTTTTTTAGACCACAAGAAGATACAACTAATTTGGGGCATGGCTCTGTGACACAGGGAAGAAGACTTCACACCAACAAAGAATGAAATCTAAGACTCATTAGACAATTTATGCCTTATGCAAACTCCACGGAAAACTGCACAGTCTGACAGTAACTATTAGAATGGTCATACAATGCAAAATATCTGCAGTAGAGGCTATGCTCATCTGGCGTTCCCTGGCCAAATGGATAGCCTGATTGAAAAATCTCAATACCAGTCATACAAACACATTTTCAATTTACAAAAATACACCCACAACAGCCTAATTTGCCTGGAGTATGGCCTGGTCCAGCAAAACTATGAATGATTGGGAACACAGGCGAAAAACTACTACCAAGTCCTTAAAGCACCCGCTGGAAGCTTAAATCAATTTCATTCAATTTATGAAGGGACGGCAGCCCATGGAACACATACATGCAAAAAGCTGTGGCAGTACTTGGCTTGGCAATACAAGATTGGTGCCTGGAAGAGACAAGTTACGCGGCTATCAAAAACACATTAAACAAACAAATCCAGCAACTATCATGGAAAGCAGATATACTACATTATTTAACCAGGGGCGGCCAGGCCAGATTAATTACATCATATGAGGAACACAGAATACAGCCGTATCTGATGCAAGCACTATAAAGGAAGTGCTTAAAAGACAATCAATTGGCCAAGTTTGTGCCCCTGCCAAAAAAAGAGCTAAATCTTGGATGGAAATCTTTGCCCATTACTACCAAATGCAGAATTTGTAAGTACAAAGAGGAGTCCCTGCTGCACCTGGTGTGTTGTTGCCCAGGTCTGCTACTGTAACGTCGAAAGCTGGTAAAACCGATGTGTCTCTCCAATGGGGTCCGGACATGCAAAGAAGCAGTATCTGCCTTGTTCTCTTGCACCTCTCCAACTGAATTGGCCGAATTTGAGAAATATATGTCAGAGGTGCATGCCCGGCTAGCTGAACAGGAAGGGCTTGATGATCCGATTGGGGCTAGCACGAACGACAAGTAAGCACGTAGTGAAGAGGCCTGTCAGGCATCAGTGGCATCAGGTAAGAAAAACTTTCAGGCTACTATTCCTGCCATGTTTAGGCCAGAGGGGCAGTATGAACGCAACTACCCAACGGCACATTTGTACAATGCGAAGCTGGCTCTAATGTTAATGCTGGACCTCCTCCCTTTTTCTTTTGTTGAAGGGGTGGGCTTCTTGAATTTGTGTGAGCCATCTGCCCAAAATGGAAGGTTCCCAGCTGGTCCTATTTTGCCAGAGTTACTGTTCTAGCGCTACATCACGATGCGCTTGAATTGCTTGGACAAGCTTTGCAGCAGAGTGCTGTCCACAGTATCCACCTGACAACAGACATGTGGACCAGTTGCCAAGTGACTGTTTACATGTACATCACTGCACACTGGATCTCTTTTGTGGGGGATAGAAAAAAAATATCTACTGGTGTTAGCACTGCTGAGATTTTTAATGCTGCACAGAAGCATGCAACAGTAGCGATGGTCGCAAGTAAGAAATCCCATACAGCTGCAAAGATTTTGAAAGACTTTAACAACAAGGTCTTTGAATGGCTGTGACCAAGAGGGCTTAAGATTGGATTTGTTGCCCTGGACAATAACAGTAATATAGTTAAGGCCATGGTGGATGGTGGTTATTTCTGGGTCCTGTGTTTAGCGCACTGCATCAAAATCATAGTCCAGGACTTTCTCAAAAAAGAAGACCAAGTAAGCAACTTACTGTCCACCTTCAGAAGATTCTGCACTCATTTCAGCCATTCATTTAAAACCCGGAAACAGCTGAGGGTCATTCAGCGTGATAATAGATTGCCTGTTACAGCACTGATACAAGAGGTGCCAACACGCTGGAACTCCACATATTATACGCTTGAACGCCTGTTTTAGCAGTACAGACCTATCAATGAATATCATGCAAAGAGGCGATGCAACTTTGAAAGGCATGATCATTGAGATGGACCAATGGGGCCTAGTCAAATGCTTGACAGAGATGCTGCTTCCTTTTGTGATGTTCACACAGGAAGTCAGCAAAGAGGACAGTACCAGGGGCCAAGCTATCCCTTTGTTGCCATGCTACAATAACAGCTAAAGGAGGTGTCTACAATGTATACAGGTGTGGAGGAAAAGAAAATGTGTAAGATTGGTGGAGAGCTTAATCCTTCGCTTGTCTGCTACTACAAGGGTGCAAAGAGACATTTTGTCCTCCAAACAATACATCTGTGCTACAATTCTTGATCCATGTTACAAACCATTACTATCCACTTTCATTCCTTTTTCAGATGGGGATGTTAGAAAATACAAAACATGGATAGCTGAGCAAGGCAGTGAACTTGTAAAGGAACTACAGTGAATTAGAGGCCCAATGCTCCGGGGCACAAGTCCTGTGGGGAAGCCTTCAAGTTCAGAGCCTGAGGGTAGTGCTGTTGGCTCACAGCAGCCAAAACCAACAACAAGAACACCATCAACAACAACAAGACTAAGAACATCAGCCCCCAAATCTGCAACTGAGTGGTTTCTACTGTCAAGGCTTAAGTCCAGTGCAGAGGTGAAGGCAAAAGAGGTCGAGCAAAGTGGAGCACCAGCAATGAACATTGAGCGAATGGTCCAGGCCTATCTGGATGACGCAGCAGAGGTCCACCTTGATCAAAATCCATTGGTGTATTGGTATGGGAAGAGGTGCCAAAGGCCAGTGTGCAGCAGTCTGGCAATAAACTATCTGGCTTGCCCTGTACCCAGTGTCTCTGCTAGGCATGTTTTCATTGCTGCTGGTGCCATTGTCACAGTGAGAAGAACCAGTCTCTCGCCCCAAAACGTAGAGAGATTAACCATGATCAAAATGAATCAGCACTTTATATCGTCGGATTACACCATACCTGAAGTACCACAAAAGGAAGATGACGGAGACTCAGGTCATGGAAGTAGTTTGTTAGATTACCTACTTCTGGGTGAACCACCAGAGTTTGAGGACCAGCTCTACTTCCTTGACTACTAAATCCTCATTTGATTCCTCAATGCAGGCTAGAGGGCAATGGTCAATAGTATATAAACCCCCAGAACTGAACAATGAGGAGAGAAATACTTTACCCAGGGTGCAGATCCAGGCACAGTTCCAGATGGACACAGCACCAGATTCCACCTTAGCTGAAGAAGACTCCTGCAAGAATCTCTGAGGCTCTGCACAGCATTTTGCCTTCACTGGCTGAAGCCTGGAGTGAATTCTCACACAGACAGAATCTCCATGCCCTTGTTTTCAAAACAGCTTTCAAGCTATTCCAGAAAGATAACAACCCTTGTTGTCCCAGGTATGTGCACCACCTCTGAAACTTGAGAAATAGGCTTATTATTTATTCATCTGCTAGAACTAGCATAGCACCTAGAGATAGCACATTGAGTGTGTTGAGGCCTACAAAAAGTGATGTTACAATATTCCTTGTTGTTTTTAAATGTGTCCAAATGCATGCCGAATTTCTAATGATCCTTCAGTGTGCAGCTCATTAATGAACAATCATTTGGCTTACTACTGCTTCCCTGAACCTTTTAAGAGACTGTTGGTATCCCAGAAGGCATGGGCTACATTAGCAGGTATTCTCAGTGGCTTTTATGAGGCTACAATATGCTGGAATTCCCTGCTCAAGTGTTGGTGCACTGAACTCAGTGTCCCTACAGCTGTAGGTTTTAAATCCACATTTTGTAGACATGGGCAAGAGTTCCAGGATATGCATCAACTTTTGACACTTTTCCTATCTTAAGTCTCTGCTTCCCAGTGACATAGGTACTAGGGTTTGAACCCAGGTTTGTTAATTGAATTGTGTATTGATCCTGACAAGATTCTTGACTTATTTCTTTGGAAAGGCTCAGATCCTCCCCAATTTATATGAGTAAGGGAAATCTGGAATGAAAATATGATATTGATGAGTTCTTATCTACTGATAAAATAACAAGACGGCCCAAAAAATATTTACCATGATATACCCAGTATGTTTACCTTGTACATAGGGTTGAGGGTAAGTATTACGTGGCATACAACCCCGGCAAAATATGTTATTTTTTTTAATTCTCCTGGCAGGCAATATTGGGCTACAATTCCCTGCTCCAATTTTCTCCACAGGTGAACTTATGAAACAAGACAGTTCTGAGGTTAATTCAGGTTTTATGGTTCCCCTTGTCAAAAAAGGGAATTTGTGACCACATATTTGAGAAAAATAACTTCACCCAGCACTACTTTCACTCATGACTTTAGTGTCATGTGCAGCACCATTTTATAAGTGATTGTTAGTGTTATGATGCTGTACAAATCTTGAGGCATGTTAACATGATTTGTGTTAGACTTGGAACCCTTGGCGTGGGTCTCCCTTCCATTTTTTTCTGCGGTTGCCTCCTGTGTTTTTGCTGGTCTAGATGCTTTGGGCACTTTGTCACTGCTGTTCAGTACCAAAGTGCAAGTGCTCCCTGTGTAAAGTATTGTTGTGGATTAGTTATTCCATGATTAGCTGTTTGATTTACTGTCAGACCCTAGTACAGTGCACTATGTGTGCCCAGGGCCTGTACATCAAATGCTGCTGGTGGGCTTGCAGCACTGGTTGTGCCACCCACCAAAGCAGCCTGCAAAATGAGACTCAGTCCTGCCATTGCAGAGCCAGTGTGCAGTCTGGGACTGCCATGTCGACTTGGCAAGTGCACACACTTGCCAGTCCCTAAACCTTCCCTTTTCTACATATCAGTCACCCCTAAGGTAGGCCCAAGGTACCCCTGTGGGCAGGGTGCATTGTATGTGAAAGGTAGGACATACCCTGATGTGTGTGGTATGTCCTGATAGTGAAATACAGCCAATTTCATTTTTCACTATTGCAAGGCTATCTGTTCCTATAGGCCAGAATGGGAAGTTAGTTTATAACATCTTATAAACCTAACTGACCCTAGGAACAAGATAGGAAAATAAAGTTTAATATGCCTGAACTCAGAATGTTAAAGTGCATCTTTTAGTGAGGGTGATTTTTGCATTCTGTGTTTGAAAATACCACTTTTACAAAGTGGGTATTTTCTTGTCTAACCATCCAGTGTGCCTCTGCTAGGTTTGTGTATTGCATGTCTGGCTTTTGGATGACAGGGGGCTGGAGAGGGCTTTGGCTCCAGAAGTCTGATGAGTCAGGGCTGGGCTGAATGGACCTGGGTTGAATTTAGAGTAGGGGGAGGAGATTTCCTTTCTCCTGCCTGGACCTCGTCTGCCTTCAACAATGCTGTCTCCACCTCCTGCCAGGAGCTGCACCAGTGAGGACATAACTGGTTTTGGCTGGGTACAGACACTCTCTGCCTTCAGAGAACAAAGGATTTGTGTGTATAAAAAGTGGGGCCCAGACCCCAGAATTTTAGATCACTTCTGTGAAATCAAGAGGAAACCTTTGCCAAGGAGAAGAGCCGAAGAAGCTGAGGAGGAGTACTGCCCCTGTACTATTTGCTGTCTGGCGTTGGCCTGCAGTGGCTGCTTGCTACCAAGGAAAAAAGAAGAAGGACTTTGCTGTTTTGCTTTGTCACCTGCTTGAAGAAAAGATCTCCAAGAGCTTGAAACTGAGCTTGCCTCCTGCTCTGAAGTCTCAGGAACACAAAGACTTCACCCCTTCTGTCTTCCTGCATCTAGAACTGCTGTTTTAGCTGCTACAAGAGGAAATTGCAACACCGATGCCGGCGAGCGACGCCGTAACCTGCCTGAAGCCGTGAGCGCTGCTCCGACTTGCGACGTGGGCCCGACGCCTGCTGCTGTGCCGCAGCTACTCCGAATCCGACTTCATCAACACGTAGCCGGTCCTCGACGTGGGTGACCCCCGAATCCATCAACATCACGCCATCGTAAGGAACTGAGGCTTCAGTGCCATCATGACGTCACCTTCCCGACGCACTAAGGAACAGTCGTCTGACCTCCCCTGCCCTGCAGTAAAAGGAACAGAGGCTTCACCTCCCCTGGGGTCATAAGGAACGGACACCGCACGGCGCCATCGAAGCATCCCCTCCCCGACGCCGTGAACTGTCTTTGTTTTTATCATTTGCAAGGTACTGTAATTTGTGGGTCTGCTTGACTCCGGGCCCGACGCTGCGCACTTCGCGGTTGCCCCGTACTTTGGGATTTCCACCGTTCACGACGACGTTATAACTCCAAGTGGAGTTATTTGTTGCTACAAGCTTTATTTGAGTGAATAACCTATTTTTAAGGATATCTTGATAACTGTATTGTGGATTTTTGCCGTTTGGTCTTGTTTTGGTTTAGATAAAGATTATTTATTTTTCTAAACTGGTGTGGTGTTCATTTGTAGTGTTTTCACTGTATTACTGTATGTGTTCACAAATGCTTTACACACTGCCTCTGAGATAAGCCTGTCTGCTCGTGCCAAGCTACCAAGGGGGTGAGCAGGGGTTATTTTAGGAGTGTATCCCCCTTACCCTGACTAGAAGCAAGGGCCCCTATTTGGACAAAGGTACCTACCTCTGCCAACTAGAGACCCCCATTTCTAACAATTTGTATATGATCATTGAGCGGTGTACAAGTGTGCTCGCTTAGCGTAAATGACTCACCCTAAACATCAGGCCTTAAAATAAATGTGATATTTTTGCTTTGTCTTGTGCAGGCTGTAGAGTATTTTGTTTATGTAAAACTACTACACATTGTCTGTTCTATATTGCTTCAGCTAAAGCAAAAATTTTCATTTTGGTGCTGAATCCTAGCAGTGAACACATGTGAAAATTAAAGGTCTTCCACAAGCTGACCTTATAATAGAGTTCAGTTTCATGCTATCGGTCAGCAATGATACTGATTATTCGCAAGCAGAAACAGTCTTCTTGGAGCCATGAAATCGCTCATGCTCTGTGGTGAGGCAATCGCTTGTTAGGATGAAAGCACACAATCACTAATTCCCATTAGAGATTGCGGCTCCCCAGTTGGACATTAATTGCCAAGGTGGTTTTGCAGACGGCAAATCCCTTACACTGTATTCTCACCAATCTACATTAACTGTGGCAGGGTACACTAGGGCCTAAAAGCCCTCTTCCTTCAACCTTACATGCAACACCACTTGAGGTGTCATTCTACCCCTAAGTGGTTCTAAAAAATGTACTTCATTGTAGGTGTATTTTCACTTGGATGGGTATGCTTCATTGAATAGTTACTGGTATCTGTGGACCCTCTATTCTCACTAGTGTACCATAAAACTGAAGAACGATAGGCACTCTTTATTTGCATTTTGCCCAGCAAGCAGCACATTGGAAATTTATCAATCCATATATCACCAACTATTAGGCAATGTCCAATATTATATAGAGTTTTAAAATCTGGAAATTGTACATCTGTGGCCTTACGAATAGCACAAAAGAATTTAAATGTGGAAATATCACATCCAGCACTGTAACAAAACAAGTGCATTATATTTCATTTGATTTTCTTGTGTCTTTCATGTTAATAAAGATTGGGCAAACAACACAAGGAAGTCAAGTCATACATCATACAACAAGACTGAACACAGCTAAAATAATTAATACACAATTAGACTCCCTTTATAGGATTGCAGGCCAGAAGGAAGATGACACAGTTACTTAACCTCCAGTGGAGGTGGCAGTGCACAATTCTCAACAAACACCAATGTAAATAGATATCACACTGTGATTCAATATAGCCTTAGAGCCTGATGTCTGGTAGAACCCACTGCGGAGGGCTCTAAGTCTGTTGGACCATTCCAGTCCTAGAGGGCAGAATGTTCTAATTTGTAAAACAAGGGCCTCACGGAGCCCGAGGGGGTTGAAATCCCCTCAGGCTTCGTGAGGCCTTTGTTCACAGCAACAACTATGAACAAACATTGAAATGTTGGTGCTCCAGGCTTCTACCAGCCATAAGAGGCCTGGAGCATACTACCTTCTTCAATGGGGTTCTCAACATTTCAATGTTCTAATACTAAGTAGTTTCAATGCTACTGATAAATAGAGCAGTGTAATTACAATATTGTTCCCTGCCTATTATTGAGATTTCCATTTTGCTAGTTCTCATACCCCATTCCTCTATCAAATATGTCCTCCATCCACTGAGCCTCACTTTATCATTACAGTCTGTAGTTTATTTTTGTTCTTGACTACTGGTGAGTCTTTTCTTCCTTCAGTAATCCGACATTGAACATTATTTAATAATTGCATTCATTCTCTTCAATCATCTTGCATTATATCCAAGCATCCTTTCCTCCCTGCGTGACCCTGCCTGTACACACTGTTATCTACTCTGGTGGTATTGGTACTTTCTAGCTGCTCCTCTGCTTAGTTGACACAGGTGACTGGTGTGAATCCTCTTGGGCTGCTTTTAAGTAAGGGTTCTCTGTGCTCGTGTCCCACTGTATCGGCTTTGTCAAGTCCTTGACCCCTGCCATGAGTAATTATTATGGTGATCCAATATGTTTGTTTTCTTTACCTTTTTATTTTTCCTCATATAGTAACTACTTTACATGAGCCTGATTCACAGACCAGTCCATACCAATCGCTCCAGTTAAACTTTCAACTTTTGTAAAAATTGGAAACTTCTGTGCCAAATGCATCCTGAATTATGCAACTAATGGTTATGATCAATGGTTTAGTTGCTTTTCTCATTATTCCTATTTGTATAGATCATTTGGATTCTCCTCCCTATTTGGTAATGAATGTGTAAGTACCTCCCCATGTGTGTTGCACCTAATTCACCCTGCTGGCTTCCAGCTTGTTTTCTGGGGATCATTTTGTGCCTTGCTTCTTAGGGATTAGTATTCTAAACTGCAATGAATTGCCACATATAGTGGCTACTCCTCAGTTTACCAGTGCGACCCCAATTATGTGCTGCGCGGTAAAAGGCACATCGATAGTCTGGGTAAGGGATGCAAAATCTTTGCAAATCTGGGCCATGATATCGAGCATAGGGCTTGTACTGGAAGGACTCCATTACATTAGAAAATACTATGCTTAGACATAGGTTAAAATGTGTGCATGTTTGTATGTGTGCTGTACATTACACCACATATGCAAAGTTGGAAACATCTGGCGAAAAGAAAGCATTTTTCTGCATTATACCTACCACATGGAGACATACTTTTTTGGCACAAAGGGCTGTTTACCATTTTCACTTGATAAATTTGAGTAAAATCGCAGGCGTGAATGCATGTGAACTCCCATGTACCACCCACGGGACACCCCCGTAAGGCAAATGAGTGTTGTATCACTTTAGGCCTACTTTGCAGCAGAGATCCAGATTCAGGCTGGAAAGTAAATCTCAAGCCAAGCACATACACTGGTTTGCCTCACTTTCGGTGGCACTGCACCAGCACTAAGGGTAGATAAGTCTCGCCCTGCGTCTTTTTCGCAAGTATTCGAACAATATCATGAAGGCGCTATACTTTGAGAACCATGAGAAGCAAAGGCATCGTAGTTGGAAAGAACAGGAAAATATTTATATTTTTTTAAAAATGCTCAAGTATGTCCGATGAACTCCTTGTACCAAACTTGCAATAAGTTGAACCCCGAAGGGCTCTTTTTATCTTCCTTGAGTTTGATGGACAAATATATATCAGGAAAGAACAACAAAATACCTTTATTTTAAAAAGTTGCATTTCGATTTTTATCCCACAGTCTCATGATGCAATAAGTTCAAGCTTCCAGGGCTCGTTTTTTACTCTTTGAGATTCATGCACTAATATTACAACTGCAAGTCACACTAGTCAGAAATGCACAGAGTGAATAAAAAAATCTCCATAGTAGTAAAGTCAAACGCATAACCTACGATTCCTCCTCCACTCCAGCAAATGTAATCTGTGTCTGAGTGGGCAGAGAACGGTGCTGCTCTTCCAGCGTTCAGCAATGTGTTCCTCCACACAGATTGCCCACAGGGGTGACATTTGTGATGGTTGTCTTAATAAACAAGCATACGAGCACACACTGGCACCAAACAAATCATCAAAAGGAAGGACTTGAGTTATTGCCCACAGCACATACATGGAGAGTGAGCAGTTTATAAGCTTTACTACGCTCAACGGCCCCCAGCGCCGAGATACCCCTTCGGGGGTGATTCGTGCACTATACAAGTACTGGATTTACATTTTACATTTTTTTACCTTCAACTAATGGCAACAATGCTAATTGCACAAGGCAACTCTGCTGGTGTCTCATTCCACTTCCACTGCTTCTCTGCTACTACTCTCCGGGCACATTTTTTCTGACCCACTGCCCAGAAGAACCACCACTGACATGGGCGCGCTGGACTTAGGAATAGTATCATTTACTATTCCTACTCCAGTTTGTGCAACAGCAGGGAAGGTGTTGGATTCAAAATCCAACACCAGTGCGCCGTCTACAGTAAGTCGTTGAAACGACATGCGATGTAATGGTTCACGTTGTAACAACGCGGTCGTTGTAACGACCGCGTTGTAAAGGCATGCGATGTAAGGCATGCATTGTTATGGCTGTTTCCCTTCACAACCTATCACTGCACACCTATATCCTCTGTCACAACCTATCACTGCACACCTATATCCTCTGTCACAACCTATCACTGCACACCTATTCCTCTGTCACAACCTATCACTGCACACCGATTCCTCTGTTCACCACACATGTGCTTCTGCCCAGAACACAAGAACAGTTGCCTGTTCTCATTGACCTCAGCACTTCTATCCTGCCTCAGTTACCACCTATTCCGCATCGAGGTCACTGTCCTCACTAACTTCCCTCCCCGAGTTGTCACCAAACCGCAAGCAGGCGCACTGCAACCGAGTGCCCATCTGGGCACTGACGCGGAGCCCTCACATCCTTCCACCCGCACACAGTACCCATTGCCCATCCCTAGCCGCCGCTGCTGCGCCAGACTGTGGTTCACAACCTTCCAAAGGGGTACAGGATCCTAACTCTAATCAGTCAATCAATCAACCAATGAATCAATCATGCAATTCAATCAACTGCAATGAGTTAGAACACAATGCATCCACGATATATATGGAATCTTTAGATTACCTCTACATTTAAATTACATTCAATAAATCAGTAAAAATCGCTATAATTTGTAGAAGTAGAGTATACATTAAAAGAACTACAGCTAACCATAGTTAAGCTCTGCTGAGCATTTGGGGTACCCTAATCACTTGTACGCCCACCACTAACCCCGCCCCCACACAGCCCCATCCTGTGCCTCCAAGTTCTGCTAAGGAATGGGCTCTACCCTATCTATGCACAGATTGTTGGAGGCTTCTGGCAATACCAGAGCCCCCGCACATGTCTTACTGCGCTGCTCAGAGACCCGAGTGAGCACCAACCTTGTTAACCCTACAGTGGGAGTGGGAGCTAAAGAGTCTGGAGTCGCCACGCCACCGAGGCTGATCGCCCTTTCACGGGGCCACTGTCTTCCTTACAACGGCAGCTGCTTGGGGCCCGTCCCTGCTCTTTCAAAGCCCTAACATATAATAAAGACATGGAAAGCCGCTGCATGTAGAATGGTAAAACCGTATTTTCAAGAAGTCCACCCAGAATTAACTGCACGCGCTATTACTGTGCCCCCCCCAGCCGCCCCGCTCAGTGCATCCAGTAAAATGGCCAAATGCGCTGTGAGAAGTGAACATTGAAAATACAACAACCGAGTCAGATACAACCCGCCCCAACCGGGGGACAGATTTACAAGGCCCTTGCGCCACTTTTGCGTCACTTTTAACATGGGAAAAGTGACACAAATGTGGCGCAAGGGGCTTGTAAATCTGCCCCCAAGTGTGATCCGTAGTGCACAGCTGGTGCCTTGAAGCTCGCAAGCTGCAGTGTATTTAGGACACAGGCGTCATACAAGGTTTAAAGTTTAGCACATCAACAATGCGACGCCGAGGTAACCCTGGGCGAAGTACTACGCTATGCTCGCGTAGTTTGCGAAGTTTGCGCTACTTCGCACTACGCGAATTGCACGTAGCACAGTGCAAACACGCGTAGCGTAGCGGTCATTTTTGCTTGCTCGCGGTCCTCAACGTCAAGTTGGCGACCGCAAGCAAGCAAAATGACATCCCGGCGAGACTTTTTCTCGTTCGCGATCAGCAACATCAAGTTGCCGATCGCGAGCGTGGAAAATAAACCTCCCGGCGAGATTCTCAACGCGGGAGGTCAGGTTTCTCATTGCGAGTGGTCGCGTATGCTCGCGACCGCTCGCGATGAGAAACTACCAGTCCGCGTTGAAAGCTGCCGCTCGAGTAGAAATCTACTCGAGCGGCACATGACGTCCGCTTGCACTGTGCAAGATGCGGTTTGCACTGATTGCACAGTGCGGACAAGCATCCGGCACTGTGCAATCAGTGCGTACAGCATTTTGCACAGTGCACTACGCAGTTCGCGTAGCTACGCGTAGTGCGAAGTGCACTTCGCATAGCTACGCGTAGCGCTACTACGCGAACTACGCCCAGGGTTACGCCGAAGGCGCAGGTACAACACGGACCATTGTGCCGCATCCTGTTTAGGAGCAGTTTTTACACATGTGCCTAAGCACAGTAGTGTGACCCTCGCAGGGCCCACAGAATCTCTGCTGGACTTACTTGAAGGGGGGCCCTGGCAAGCGGGGCTCGACCGACTGATGCCAGATGCCGAAGATAAGCTTCTTCTCTTGAAATATTCACTCTGATCCTTCACTCTTTTATCAACGCCTTTTTAGGATGATTTGCCTCCAAGTGCCCTGAAGGCACAGTTAATTGCCCCCCCCTGCTACTTTGTAGAAACCATGATTGCACCCCACAGGCAGCACCCTTTAGCTCCTGGTTAAATCACCATGAGGCGCTATCTAGTGCCTATGTAGGAAGAGAACACAGCCCTTTATATCCAGGTCTGACGTCTCAAGGGAGTTCTGACGTCTCAGAAGACCGTCCTGACACTGATTAACGAGGGATCCACGTCTAGCGAGCATATGTCAGGAGGCAGAAAACTGGATGAAAGAGGCTTCCTCAGTGTCCGCGCCGGTGCGCAGAGCCATGACAGCATCTCTGTGAGTTTCCTCCCGGGCCTTCCTTTCAGCCACCCTCGCTATGAAGATGGATATCAGTGCCACGAAAACATCACCCTAGACACCGGAGAAGCATGTTTGGCTTTAAGTTGGAGTGGGGCAATGACGGCAGTTCTTCAAAATACTGATCTCACTGCCTCACAAGGCATTTGAGACAAAGGCTAGTTTTACTCCATGACAAAGGGGCCAGTGCTAAGATTTACAAATGCACCATGGAGCGCCGCCAGTGACGTCGCTGGACTGTGTTGCATGAATAGGAGAGAGCAGAACTGCGCCATTGCTACTTGGACGTGCCACTGGTCTGCTCTCTCCCTGCGCTGGCGCATTGTTAGCTGGCGTGCGCCATTGCAGACTCCCTTGCACCATAATGCAAGACGCTCTGCACTGTAGTGACTCTCGTTCTTATGTACGAAGGGGTCCCCGACTGCCCCAAAACTAAGCTGGAGGCCAATATCCTCTCTGTCTGTGTGATGCAGAACCCAGTACACATGTAGAGTGGAAAAAAGGTGCAGAAATAAAAAGGGTTGTCCTGATTACATCAGCCTCAGGGAGGCGCAGGATTTTGGTGCTAATCCATGTCTACATGTCTTAGTAGATATGACTTCACTTCAAAATCCTTGGGTGGATGCTCAGGAATGCCCGAGCGCCACTCATGGAATGCCTCACTGAAACAAAGTAACACAAGGCAGTCCATTGCACTGTTGGCTACAAACCATCGCAAACCAATATTTGTGTTGGTTGGCAAACACCAACCTGGATTTTGCATCTGGTCTGCATTAAAAAGGAACAGAAACCTAACACTAAATATTTGTTAATCAGGGCTCATATGTTGAGGTGGAAGGTTGAAGGATCGTGAGATTTATTGAGGAATAATTATCCTATTAGGCACCATGATCAGACGCTGGTCACTTCTATGTACAATATCAGAGAGGAGATATCTTATTTCATCCTATGTCATGATGGGATTTATTTCACAAGGACTAGTCCAGTGCATTTGTTTAGGCTATTTGAGAAGATTTTTACTTTAGTCCTTCTGTCCGACCTGCCTCTCCCTATGTCAACAATACAGTCAGTTCTCATAATACATTGCAGAAGAAATGTCTAGCCAGCAATGATACAAATAAAAAGATGTGCTTCATGACAGCTGTACGCCTGCAAATCTCCAAGAGCTCAGACTGATGATGCAAACATGCTGACAGACTATTTCCTCAACTTAGAGTGACAGGTCTCCTTCACTACTTAAACTACTTAAACAACACTACACTACCCTAAACCCTAATACACTACCCCCTACACGACCATCCCCCTTCCACCAGTCCTGTCCCTACACTCTAACACTACCCTGCATGACCCCCGACACTACCCTAAACCCTAAAACACTACCCTACACTACACAAACACCACACCACTACCCTAAACCCTAAATGACTACCCCTGCACGACCTTTCACCTTCCCCCACTCCTGTTCCTACACTCAAACACTACCCTGCACGACCCCCCCTCCGACACTACCCTAAACCCTTAAACACTATCCTACACTACACAAACACCACAGCACTACCCTAAACCCTAAATCACTACCCCCTGCATGTCCGTCCCCCTTCCCCCAATCCGCTCCCTACACTCAAACACTACCCAGCACGCCCCCCCTACACTACCCGAAACCCTAAAACACTACCCTACACTACACAAACACTAGAACACTACCCTAAACCCTAAAACACTACCCCCTGCACATCCCTCCCCCGACCCCTAGTCCTGTCCCTACTCCCCAACACTACCCTTCACGACCCCCGACACTACCCTAAACTCAAATACACTCCTCTACACTACTCAAACACAACCCTACAACCTAAAAGACTACCCCCTGCATGACCCAAAAAACTACACTTACCTCTCTCTCCTCCGTGGTTCCTCTCTTCTCCAGCTTCCAGCGACGTCAGATCTGCACGTTGTTGTTTGGAAACGGAAGCGCCTTCCAAACAACGTTGTGGATAGCGCATACCATTACAACAAATGCGTTGTAATAATGCTTGTGATGTAACAACTTGCGTACTAATGGTACGCGTTGTAACATCGCAAGCATAGTAACGCTTGCGAAGTAATGGTGTGCGCACTAGCAGCCGCGAAGTAAGGGTTGATTACCGGCAGAAATAGGTGGAGTTATGGAGACAGAGCCATGCGAGTGAGAGCAGTTGGTGGGGAAGTTATAATGTGATGGACATGTGGACGATGGATTTGCAGAAACATAAACTGCAATCTTGAGCAATGTAGAGACATGGGAGGCAGAGTCAGAATGGAAAATGGGGAATTGTTGGGGCATGTGTATGACAGTGTCAGCAGAGTAGTGCTCTACTAAGAGTGTGGCTAGAGCTCCAGTTGTGATGCACCTGAAAATGTGGGGCCTGTGTAAAAAAATGTTTTCAAGTGTAGTCACAGCCGCACTAGCTTCTTGGATGCAGGGTCGGCCAAAGACTTTTAAAAGTGGTGGGGCACGTGCAGGACATAAAAGTTAAAACATTTCCTAAAGTACATACATGCTTAAATTTGTATTGCAGAGTTGACTTGGGCACATTCTATGAATAGGTATGTTTTATGTATATGGAATGTGCACCAATCACATTTGCAATGCAAATATAACTTTATTCAAAATAAATAAACATAAAGAAAAATATCATTACCATGACAAGCTGATCCTCCAGCCAGGCAACGATGTGCATGTTGGGTAATAGTATTCAAGCCAATCCAAGCACTGATGTCATGCTGCTTTTAATACCAAACAGCATAAGAGCACTTCCAGGATTGGCTGGGTCAGGTAAACACAATGCTCTGTCGGAGACTGATATGGCTTTGTTGAAGCTCTTTCAGCTCCCACGTAGTGTTGATTATGGAAGTCAGAACTGCGCATATCAGGCTGGCCAATCTCATATGCGCAGTTCTATCATACACCCTCAGTCAATCACCACATTGCTTCATAGCCTTACCCCTACAGGAACAAAATGCTTTGGGATTTGGAGCCCCGGGTTAAGTGGCTCGCAGTAGGGGGTCAACGTCCCCACGGTCAAATGGATGAGCCACCCCTGCTTGGATGTCAGAATGGTAAACTTAAAACAAGACAATACATCTCTTATCATATAACTAAGACACATACACACATCTCCAGTAACTCACACCTTACAGCACCAAATGTAGCCTGAAAAGCAACACCATCTGTGAACTATAAACCTTTTGAGCATGTGCACACTTCAGCAATCTCTTCTGAATCCATAAGCTGCACTTTCTCTCTAAGAATCCGTCCACCACCACAGTCAAAGAGTCTCTCCCTCTTAAGCACTTATGAAGTTTTCCCTTGCAGCACTCCCGCACAGCTACCAATTTACAGATCCAGTCTTCCTACTATCAATGGATTCTGGGTGTCCATCCTGTGTCTCAAAGTAGCTCCTTCTTCAAAGAACACCCATCCTATATCAACCTGTTTTAAAATACTCATCAATTCCTCCTTCCTCTGTGCTTTTTCACACAATCCCAATAGCTACTCCCCCTTCTACTAGTACTCTCTCCTATGCAGTCATCAACTTCCCCGTTCCCTAGCCGCAGCCACCCTATACTGATCATCTTCACCCACAATCCTGACCCTTCCTACACCAGTATGGAGCCCCATCCCCTTCAGTAATTTCCTACAGTTCCTACTCTTGGGCATTTCCAACTCCACAACAGCAATCTCTCTTCATGTGAACCACGTTAGATGCCTTTACTCCTCTTGCCCTGGCTTTAGCCAGCCCTGGTTCACCATCTACCAGCATACACATGCTGAGTCCTTAATCTGTAGAAACTAAATTAAATGGCCACCAGTAATGTGGATGCCAGGTCCCCTCCCTCCCTATATCTTCTAAAAGTAAAAAAATAAAACAAAGGTACCTAAATCTGGGTTACCTTTCTGCCTGTGTCAGTGTCATACTGAGAGGGTCAACAGTACTTTGAATGCAGATGTTCCTCATGAGCTGAGGCACATGCACAGCCAGCTAGTACATGAATCAGCATCTGCAGGAAGCATGATCTCAAAGCCGTGAAGTTGTTAGTTGGGCAAAGCTCTGGCCTCCCCAAGCACGGCCACTGGCAAATGCAGCCGATGTGTATTTGGCCTCAGCTCTGCAGTGTCCAGGGTTAGTCATCAATCATGGGACTGGAGCCATGACACAGGGGATTAGAAAGATTCACTACCTCAACCCCACCCTGTAATGTGTTGGGTGATAGTGGGTTTAAAAGGAGTTCCTATTGACAAGAAGATAAGCACTGGAGGCTGAGTAAGTGAATGAGTCCACCAGTACTGGACTGTACAGCTGACCTTCAGCTTTCCACTATGAGGCTTAGACCTAAGGCCTAAGACAAATGCAGGAAAATGGTAGGAAAAGAAGAGAGGGAGGTACCTTGTAACGCAGCAGTGCATGGATATGGGTGAGAGATGATAGTGAGCAAGGTGAAATTTGCCTTGACTGAAGCATTGGGATGGAATAAAAAGTTGGGTAAGGCCCTCTCTATATGTTTCATGGCAACCACAAAGTGGTTGTAAGGTGCTTGCAGTACAGTGCTCTTAGTATAGTATACATAGAGGCCAAGCAATTGGGTGTCTATTGTATAAAGGGCAGGCCTTACAAATTTCAGCCAGAGGGTATATGATGCAGTGAGGAAAGGCTGCACAGAGCAAAATTCTTAGGTATTGAACTTGTGAGTGCAGTGACTCTGCAGAGATCATGAGTTGGGGGTCTGATTGTGCTGCTTGCCTGGAGCTCCGAATAATATATGTTAAACATTTCACAATGAGTTCACTTGTGGAGATAAGTTATTGTAACCATGGACACATGCACATGAAAGTGTTTCATGAGAAATATTTACCAAACTGGTTGTGTAAAATGAACAAATATGCAAACTTTCTGCATGGTGAAATGCATAAAAGGTCTCACAAAAGTTCCAGAGAGAGGCCGTAGCAGCTGTAATAGTGGGGGCTCTGACTTTGTCTAAGCTTTAAATATTGAATGACCATTGGAGTCTGCAGTGCTAACTTCAGGTTGTGGTTTTGCCCACTGAAAGGAAGTGTCACTGAATTTTCCATGAAAGCTGCAGCCACAGCACCAAGGGTCAGATCTACAAAGGGTTTTTGTTGTTTCAAGGCCTAGGTTTGGTACAAATACAGGATTTGTGACAGCAAAACCCTTTTACCTATGTACTAACCCATTTTTGTGGTTTAGAAAAACATTCAAAATAATTAAATGGGTTTCGAGATTATTATTAAAAGGCAATTTAGGAGGGGCTTATTCGGGAGTTCCTTCCAAACTGTGGGGTGACTAAAGGCTGACCATTGGGCATCCAATATACCATGCAGGTTTGCCCCCGTCAATGATTTTACCTTGTTACTTGGTCTCTGAAATGGAAGTAGAAATCATCCAGCGGGTCAAGGTTGTGGGTTGTATTTGAAGAAGTACTCTTGTAGCAGGATAACCATTGAACAAAGCCCCCTCTGTCAGGGCATGAATGCAATAGCCCAAACAGAGATGTGTCTAGGAAAATAAGAAGTACCATGCTCATAAGCTTCACAAACTTGGTTCTGCTACTGAGAAGGAGCCAGGTTGGCTACAGTGTGTCCTGGGATCTTCTCCCCCCTAGGATTCTCATTGCACTAAACTATGAATGGTCAGGCCTCACCTCTCTTCCTTTTATTTTAACGAGGCCCCTGGAATTTCCTCAGCTGCCATTCCTGATTGGATACATGTCACTGCTCCACATCCAGCTCATGCTGTTGTCAGGGCTAATCCACTGTCTCTACCATGGGAGCAGTTTCACACCTCATTAAAGTCAACCACTGGGGGGCAGCTGCTGGACAGCTAATGCAAATTAGGCTCCTGGAAGTTTAGGCAAGGAAGAGGTACCTTTATGAAAGCTATTTTTCCAAATAGTTATTCAAATTCGAATCTTATTATTAATAAATATGAAATAGTGGTTGAATGAATTGTGTAGTGGTCCCAAACTAGGTAAAGTAAAATTTCTATTTAATAACACTACCCAATTTTCTCTATGGGTCAGCCGCAGCGCTCCACAGTGAAAATAGGTTTCGGGTGCTAATTACTCTCTGGACGTATTAACCTTATAATTTCACATGTCTCATTTTTAAATAACATGAACCCTACCTTGTGGGATACAAGGTCTGCATAACATTTTCCCTCCCCTATATGGGGTGACCATGCAGAAAGTGACATTTTCTCACAGTCACAAAAAGTTGGTACGCGCCTTTTGACTGCTTTGTGCAACTACTTTCATAACACATCTAGGTCAGAGTTCTCTGACTACCCACTTCAAGGATATGTATTCCCTTTGATTTGAGGTATGGAACAAGCCCTCAGTTTGGCAATCACTGAATGGTCTGTAAAGTTGGAACAATGCTAGAGCACAGTGCAGGCCTTGACTTGCCTATACCTGCTGCACTGCTTTGTTTGTCTTCCAGTTCAAAGTGACACTGCATTAAGAGAACAACAATGTCTAACAATAAAATTACAACAGTAAAAATATTTACTGATGCGGGGTCTGTTAAGAGTAATGGGACTTTATGCCCAGAGGTCAGTGCTTTACACACATAAATTCCACTCACATCCATTACAAATGTGTCAACGCGGTCTGCAGGTTGAATGCTCCTGTCTCAGGTTGAATTTTAAGAATATTAAAGCGCTAGCACTTTATATTCTCCTTAATATGATCATTTTTACTCCCGACATTATGTAGTTGCAGGTCCTACTGTTACCCAAGTGAACATTATTCAACATACTGACTTCAAATCAATGAATACTAAATGGTAACTGTGAACATTTAACTCACTGAGCCATCTCCTTGTCTAGGCAGAGGCAGTGGTAAGTTTGTGGCCCTGACAATGGTCGGGCCCCTTAAACTGACACTAGTTCTCACCACTAAGGCGCTCATCTCCACATCTAAGTTTCAGGATAAGAATAGTCTGTGTACAACGATCCTTGCTTACAGACATGTTTACTAGGTTCTGTTTGCATGAGAATCAATGCTTTGCACATTCCCTCCAGCCTGCAGGATGTGATCTTGTCTGGTCCCCTCTGAGGAGCAGAACAGACACCACTCTGTCTTGTTACACTCAAGAGACACTGAGAGTCTCCTCTCCCACTGCAGTCTATAGCCCCTTGGGGCAGCCTCCAAATGTCTCTGGAGAGCAGGCGCAGTAATAAAAGTCCCCACTCATCCCACACCGCAGCTCCCAGACTCAGTGAGCACAGGCAGGGACCCTCATCTGCTGCCCCCTGCTGGATGTCAGAAGCAGGTACTCCTCTTTCTGCCAGGGTGTGGATTGGAGGCTCAGCCAGTGACGCCCCCTCAGCAGCAGCGGACAGAGGCCTATGGAATCACCCAGGGCATGCGATCTGCCTCTCCTCAGCCTTCTGGCTTTAGCGCTCGCTTCCCTGATGCTCCCCTGCCCTGCTCAAAAAGCCCCCAGTTACCAATGTCCTCTTTATGTTGTAAGCAATCCTCTTGTGAGCTCCAGGAGGGACTGAGACTTTTTCACAAAAAATCCGTCACAGGGAGCAGCTCTCCTACGTCCCTTCCTTCCACACATCAAAATATACCCCATAAAATAAATGTATATATAGTAAATTCAGATTTCCTTCCTTTATGTCATGTAATCTATGTTATTTGGTGGCTTGTAACCGGTCTAATGCTGTCCCCAGCCTCAGAAACCAGAGACTTGAGTCCATCTGCACCTTCGATTCCTCCACACAACTAACCTGACGCTGACTGTGCTCCACGGGGGGATTCCACTGCACAGCACTCTGCACAGCACCAGCATGTCTTACACAGGGGGATTCCACTGCACAGCACTCTGCACAGCACCAGCGCATCTTCCACAGGGGGATTCCACTGCACAGCACTCTGCACAGCACCAGCGCGTCTTCCACAGGGGAAATCTACTGCACAGCACTCTGCACAGCACCAGCGCATCTTACACAGGGGATTCCACTGCACGGCACTCTGCACAGCACCAGCACGTCTTCCACAGGGGGATTCCACTGCACAACACTCTGCAGAGCACTAGTGCTTCTTCCACAGGGGGATTCCACTGCACGGCACTCTGCACAGCACCAGCGCATCTCCCACAGGGGAAATCCACTGCACAGCACTCTGCACAGCACCAGCACATCTTCCACAGGGGGATTCCACTGCATGGCACTCTGCACAGCACCAGCACGCATTCCACAGGGGGATTCCACTGCACGGCACTCTGCACAGCACCAGCACATCTTCCACAGGGGGATTCCACTGCACAGCACTCTGCACAGCACCAGCGCGTCTTCCACAGGTGAAATCCACTGCCGAGCACTCTGCACAGCACCAGCGCATCTTACACAGGGGGATTCCACTGCACGGAACTCTGCACAGCACCAGCACGTCTTCCACAGGGGGATTCCACTGCACGACACTCTGCAGAGCACTAGTGCTTCTTCCACAGGGGGATTCCACTGCACGGCACTCTGCACAGCGCCAGCACATCTTCCACAGGGGGATTCCACTGCACAGCACTCTGCACAGCACCAGCGCGTCTTCCACAGGTGAAATCCACTGCACAGCACTCTGCACAGCACCAGCGCATCTTACACAGGGGGATTCCACTGCACAGAACTCTGCACAGCACCAGCACGTCTTCCACAGGGGGATTCCACTGCACGACACTCTGCAGAACACTAGTGCATCTTCCACAGGGGGATCCCACTGCACGGCACTCTGCACAGCACCAGCACGTCTTCCACAGGGGGATTCCATGGCACAGCACTCTGCACAGCACCAGCGCTTCTTCCACAGGGGATTCCACTGCACGGCACTCTGCACAGCACCAGCACATCTTCCACAGGGGATTCCACTGCACAGCACTCTGCACAGCACCAGCGCGTCTTCCACAGGTGAAATCCACTGCACAGCACTCTGCACAGCACCAGCGCATCTTACACAGGGGGATTCCACTGCACGGAACTCTGCACAGCACCAGCACGTCTTCCACAGGGGGTTTCCACTGCACGACACTCTGCAGAGCACTAGTGCTTCTTCCACAGGGGGATTCCACTGCACGGCACTCTGCACAGCACCAGCGCGTCTCCCACAAGGGAAATCCACTGCACAGCACTCTGCACAGCACCAGCACATCTTCCACAGGGGGATTCCACTGCATGGCACTCTGCACAGCACCAGCACGTCTTCCACAGGGGGATACCAATGCACAGCACTCTGCACAGCACCAGCACATCTTCCACAGGGGGATTCCACTGCATGGCACTCTGCACAGCACCAGCACGTCTTCCACAGGGGGATACCAATGCACGGCACTCTGCACAGCACCAGCACGTCTTCCACAGGGGGATTCCATGGCACAGCACTCTGCACAGCACCAGTGCTTCTTCCACAGGGAGATTCCACTGCACGGCACTCTGCACAGCACCAGCACATCTTCCACAGGGGGATTCCACTGCACAGCACTCTGCACAGCACCAGCGCGTCTTCCACAGGTGAAATCCACTGCACAGCACTCTGCACAGCACCAGCGCATCTTACACAGGGGGATTCTACTGCACGGCACTCTGCACAGCACCAGCACGTCTTCCACAGGGGAAATCCACTGCACAGCACCAGCGCATCTTCCACAGGGGGATTCCACTGCATGGCACTCTGAACAGCACCAGCACGTCTTCCACAGGGGGATACCACTGCACGGCACTCTGCAAAGCACCAGCGTGTCTTCCACAGGGGGATTCCATTGCACGGCACTCTGTACAGCATCTGCACGTCTTCCACAGGGGGATTCCACTGCACCACACTCTGCACAGCACCAGCACGTCTTCCACAGGGGGATTCCATGGCACAGCACTCTGCACAGCACCAGCGCTTCTTCCACAGGGGGATTCTAATGCAGGCACTCTGCACAGCACCAGCGCGTCTTCCACAAAGGGATTCCACTACACAGCACTCTACACAACACCAGCACATCTTCCACAAGGGGATACCACTGCACAGCACTAGCGCGTCTTCCACAGCATTCCCCAATGAACCTTGAAAGTATAACTCTGAAAAGTAAGGGCATCAGAGGCCCTTGGGCAGCGGGCATTTTTGTGACATCTCAGCCTTGAAACATAGTTCCTTGAACTCCACCTAGCGGACCAGCAGTGGAGCTCAAACAGTTTTCCAAGTAGGGGTGCTGGCTATCAAAGTCACCACACATAAAGGTACAGGGTTGGAAAAAATCCAACCTCTACTTAAATAGGAAATGTAAAAAAGAGGAATCAAACATATTTTGAGGTGCTGTGCGCAGATAGTGAAGGGTCAACTAGTGACTTTGGACAGCATTATCACAAATACACAGCTAACATGGTGGGAATTGGTAATTTCATTTATTGGGAGCATTTACACCAGCCACGTGGCCTCAGTGTCCAACTAAACCCCAAGTAACCACCAGTGACCAGCAGCTCGGTTCCCAGTGAACACGAGAGGGGGTTGGTCACTTCCACGGCCTAGGGTAATGGTTTTTATTTAATGCAAACCTGGAGAACGATAGTGTGTCGCCATGTATGGGCACCTTAATCAGACCCTTGCACCTCCATGTGAGCAGGATGTACCTCTACTTCCTTTGGCAATCAAAAAGGTTGGACTGGGACAGAAAATATAACCGGACAACAAACTAAACATGGACTGCAGCAGTGTCCTGTCCTCTCGACTGGGGATGGGATGACCACCCAATCTGTACAATTGCCGAAGGTGGACCAAGCATCCAAAGGGAAGAGCTGTCCAGGTGCATGGCTGGAGATATCACTTACTCCTTAAGACTCGGGGAGTACAGACTGTGCTTAATTTGAGTCGGTGGTTGCTGGTGGAGGCCACAAGCAGTTATTTTTTGGGCTAAAACAACAATCCCTTGCACACGCCAACAGTGTATATTATATATCATTAACAGTAACAAAAACCACTCTTGTTCTTCCGTTGAAACAGTCACTTCAGTTTAATCTTGAAATCCTTAGCCAACGCGTGTTTCGTCGCGCTTAATGGTAGTGCGCAGCGACTTCTTCAGGGCTAAGATACAAACAAGTGTATAGAAGTTGAAAGTAAAAGATATCCATCACTAACATCTGGTGTCAGTTACCTTTTGTGACAATATGTCTATCGTAAAGAGCGGCTCAAGTCTAATCCTCGAGCCTGTGGAAACCCATGCTGTTTTTTTCAAAACACATCCCCATTGCTGTCAGAAGACAGACTTGTGCAGTTTAAAATTATTGCTATTCCAAACAAAATCGTCCGCAATGGAAGATAAGCCCATTTCTGGTGACTTATTTTGTGACATCCAATCTCCGAACAGTTACTAGTGACTTTTCTAAGGTGATTTTAAGAAACACGGCACCCCCTCAATGTTGCCTGAGATCAAGAAAAGGCATATTTCTAATAAAAAAGTACCTATAATCTCTTTGTTCAGACCCTACATGGAGAAAGGGTAAAAAGGAAGAAAAATACCATAGTATTAGAATTTTGAATCAACAAGGACTGGTGAATAGTTATAATTGTGAACAAATACTGCAGGGAAACTAACCTTAATTCCGGTTGTATTTCCGACCCAGAATGGGTTCTAGAGCTCCAGTGATAATTACACAGTAAAAGGCATCAGGGTATACTGTGTCCAAAATGTAGTGTATTCCAGAAGTCTTTACTGGGGTTAAATGAAAAAGAACGACGGAACAGGCCCAGTTACAGTTGTGACTACACCCCACTTAAGCAAGGGCATGTTCTGGCCCCATACGTAGATGGTGCCAGGAAGCCCCACGTACCTTAAGTATGGATCTTGTGTGAATGAATCATTAATCCATCAAGAAGAACGAAGGCGTGGTGTAGTAAAACAACTCTTGGGGGCTAAGTAACTCCCTCGTACCAACAACCAAGTCTTTGCTGGTGTAAACGCAAGCCCTAAACACAATAAAGGGAAGATAGTGACTTTGTTACAATCACTATATATATCCTCCCCATGTAATGCAAATATAGAGCGTACCCCCCGTTAAGGGGGCGCATCTCAGGAGTGTATAGTATACCACTGCTGAGTACTACTGCGTATCCTAACAGGGGCGCTTACCTCTGTTTTGTAGCAGGGATGCCTCCTGCGTGTCCGCAGAAGGTACTGAGTTTGGCCCGCTGAGGAGCCCGCCGAAATATCGGCGAGACAGCGGACATAGTCATAAGACTTCAACCCGCTTTCTCTTGCAGATCATAGAAATGACGTCGGCCATCTTGAAATGAAGTAGAGTTAATGTTTAACGCACCACTTTCTCCAAAAGACTCAGTGGATGGTGCAGTCCATTGATCCCAAAGTGTGTGAAGGATCAAATAAAGACATACTGGGGTTCCTGCATGGTCATAAATTATAGTGTGAGGGGCTATTTTGTCTAACGTCCCATTTATATGCATTGAAACAGAAGCGAAGTAGTTTACAAAAACTGTCGGCCATCATGGAGCAGTGAAGCTCCACAATTAATGTTAATTCCAATGCAGTATCGGGTGGAAGAGTAGTTTAAAAAAAAAAATTGAGTTCAGAGCTGGTGCTTTAACTAAGGCAACATTGAAGCAGAGTCGAGGGAATATATTTTAAATCTAGTGAAAGTGTGTCAAAAACGCTCTAGGGCAAAGAGTGCAAACAGGAGTAATCATAGGACGGTATTAGACACTCACAGGACCTACAGACACAGTTCTGTGAATTGTCTTGAGAACGTACTTCTTTGAAAAATATAAGTCAGTGCCTGAATACAAGCAAACTGCTGTAACACATATAACATATTCATATTGTACACACAATTTGTTGAGAAGGTCTACACGTGTGAATGAAAAAGCAGGTTGACAATCTTCTGTTAACATTGATAACAGTAGGGAGTTGAAAGTAAAAGAAATGGCAGTCAGCATAGGAGAGCCAAATTAGAAGAAGGAATAAGGTTGTAACAAGTATAACATAATTATATAGTACATCATTTCTTGGAACGGTCTACACATGTGAGCAAGAGAGCAGGTTGCCAATTTTCTGTTAGCATTTACAACAGTAAAAAGTTGAAAGTGAGTGAAAGAAAGGTCGGTCAGCATAGGAGAGACAAGTTGGAGATGGGAATGCATCAGGGATAGTTATGCGCCCACATGAATAGGGTTGTGTACAGTAGCTGAGACATATTGAGTCCTGGTGATATGATCCACATAATAGGACCATGAGTGCTAAATAATGTAATTCATGGTCTGTATTTAGGCCCATCTCTGCACTTCTCAATCGCATGATCCAAGTTGCTTCCCTCCTCCTCAAAATAAGTTCTCTATTGCCACCCCTCACATGTTTGGGTACGGTGTCAAATCCATAAAAAGAGAAGTATTTGTGGCTGTCCTGGGCAGGAAATTCCACTTTGTGCATTGTTCACTATGTGCATTGCCAAGGGGTATCTTGTGTCGGCCTGTTTGACCGCCCTCATGTGTTCCACAATGCGGTCCTTCAGAGCCCTGATAGTGCTGCCAATATACCTTCGTTGATATTTGCATACAATTGCGGAAATCACATGGTTGGTCTGACAGTTTATGTTGGTGTTTATCTTGTAAGTGCGGTGATTGGGGCCAGAAAACTCCTTATTTTTATCTGAGGCCCATCTACACGCAGAGCAGCATCCACACTTGTAGAAACCCAGACCCTGTGTTGATACCCAATGTTTCTGAGTACCCGCTTTCGGGTAACTGGGACTAAATAGATTCCTAAGGCTCTTACCCTTATGACATGTCACCTCTGGTCTAGAAGATATAAAAGGCTCCAATGTCTTATCAGCACACAGTAGGTGCCAGTGTTTTCGTATGCTCTTGGTGAGTGTCATATTGTGCGCATTGTAATCTGTGACAAGCCGAATAGTTTTAGGATTCCCTCGCTTGCCTCTATCTCGAAGTGTTTGTTGTCTTTCTACTCGTGAAATCCTGCTCAGTGCATTATGTATCGTTCTCTGGCTATAGCCCCTGCACTCAAATCTGTCCCCCATATTTTTGAGGCAACCCGCAAAGTCACCATCAATGCTGCAATTGCGTTGAGCACGTATAAATTCCCCGTAGGGGATAGCATTGATCTGGTATTTGGGATGCGTGCTAGTGGCATGTAACACACTATTGTATGCCGTGGTCTTCCTGTATAGTCTGCTTTCAATTTTGTTATTAGAAACAAACTGTTCCACATCTAAAAAGGTGAGGGAGGTCTTGCTAAGGGTGTAGGCGAACCAAATGTTGGTGTCATTGCTATTGAGATATGTTACAAATCTGGTCAGTTTATCATTGTTGCCTGCCCAGATAAGTAGGCAGTCATCAATGTACCTGCCACAAAAAAGGATAGAGTCATTCCATTCACTGCCCTTAGTGCCCCATATCCAGTTCTCCTCCAACCACCCCATGAATAGATTGGCGTATGATGTGGAAAATTTAGAACCCATGGCCACTCCACGTATTGTCTGTACCATGACCCTTTGAATAGGAACACATTGTTCTCCAAAATTATTTTTGTAATTTCCAGTGACATGCCCGTGTGTTCCCAGAGGCTAGCCGGGTGAGAGTTGAGCGTGCGTATTAATGCCTGTAAACCTAAGTCATGTTGGATGCTCGTATAGAGAGCAGTGACGTCCAGAGTGAATAATGTCATGGTATCGTCCGAAGTGATGTCATTCAGCGTGATGAGTATGTGTTTGGTGTCTCGGATGTAAGACAGTAGATTGGCTACCAGTGGTTGTAGAAATATGTCAACATACTCGGATAGTTTTTCTGTGGGTCCACCAATACCTGACACAATCGGTCTGCCTAGCGGGAACGGGAGATTCTTTTGTACCTTAGGTAGGGTATATAGGCATGGGTGTCTGGGATGCTCTATTCTAAGGTAAGTGTGCTCATTAAAGTCTAATAGGCATAGATCGCGCCAGCCCTTGAGTTTCTGGTTAATGAGACTTGTCAATGTCCAGATGGGATTGGAGGGTAGTTTCTCATAGCAGTCCACCTCACTGAGTTGTGAGATGGTCTCACTGTCATAGACAACCTGGTTCATGAGTACTGCTATTGCTAGAGATGTTGGTGATGTTGGGGAGGTCCTGCAATCTGGACAGGAGGAGGTCTGAGTGGCTGGCTGGAGGTGTTGATGAGGCCCTGAATTCTGGACAGAAGGAGGTTCCAAGTGGATGGCTGGGGGTGTTGGTGAAGCACTGCATTCTCAAAATTAGGAGGTCCTGAGTGGATGGTTGGAGGTGTTTGTGAGGCCCTGCATTCTGGGCAGCAGCAGGTCTGAAGTTGATGACTGGAGATGTTGGTGAGGCCCTATATTCTAGAGCAGAGGCGTGAGTGGGTGGCTGGACCTATTAGTAGGGCTCTCTATGCAGGATGAGGTCCTTAGTGAATGACTGGGCATGTTGGTGAGTCCATGCATTCTGGGCAGGAGGAGATCTGAGTGGATTGCTAGAGGTGTTGGCGAGGGTCTGCATTCTGGACAGGAGGAGGTCTGAGTGGATTGCTGGAGGTGTTGGTGAGGCCCTGCATTCTGGACAGGAGGAGCTCAGAGTGGATGGTTGGAGGTGTTGGTGAGGCCCTGCATTCTAGACAGGAGGAGGTCCTGAGAGGAGGGCTGGGGGTATTCATGAAGCCCTGCATTATGGAAAGGAAGAGGTCCTGAGCGGAGGGCTGGGGGGAATTGATGATTTGATTTTGATTTGATTTGGAAATTTGTAAAGCGCACAATTGCCCTAAGGCGTCTATGCACTGTGCGGTGAGGTGCCGGAAAGAGAATGGAAAAATTAGTTAGTGAACAGCCAAGTTTTTAGTGCCTTTCTGAAGGAAAGCAAAGTTGGGCTATTCTTTATATCGGTAGGGAGAGAGTTCCACAATTTCACTGTCCCCAGAAGAAAGCCTCTTCCACCCCAACTCGCCTTGTTAAATCTGGGGGTTTGTAGGAGTTTGCTCTGCGTTGATCTTAGATTCCTGGCTGGAGAGCACCAGATAAAGTGTTGTTTTAGGTACTGAGGACCATACCCGTGCAATGCCTTGAAAGCTAGACATAAGGATTTAAATTCTATTCTTTTCTTCACTGGGAGCCAGTCAGCTTTCTCAGTCCAAGGTAGATTGACTGGAATTTTGGAATGTCCAACAGCAATCTGGCGGCTGCGTTCTGCACGCGTTGCAGCTTAAGAGGATGCTGTTTTTGCAGCCCATAGAAAGGGCATTACCATAATCGAGTCTGGCCAGGGCTAGAACTGTCACCAGTGTTTTTACGGACTTTGGTGGGAGAAAGGACCAATCTTTCCGAATTGCCTTTAGAGTAAGGAAGACCGTAGATGAAAGCTTGTTAAACTGATGTTGAAATGTCAGGTTATCATCAAAGATAATGCCAATATTCTTCACCTTCCTGACTGGGACCGGGAAATCACCCAGACCGTCTGGCCACCAGCTATGCGACCAAAAGGATGTGTCGGAACCCAGCAGGAGTACCTCGATTTTCCCCCCGTTCAGCTTTAGGTAGTTTGAGCTTATCCACTGATTCACACGGGACATACATCGGTTAAATCGGTCAGCTGTTTCCTCCAAATTACTATAGATGGACACCACCAACTGAGTATTGTCTGCGTAGGAAATCACGGAGAAGCCAAACTGCCTAATTATATCAGCCAATGGGGTCATGTATATGTTGAATAATGTGGGGCACAATGAAAAGCCCTGCTCTACCCCACATGGAAGCATTAAATGCTCTGATAAGGATGTTCCGAGCTGAACATACTGAAGCCTATTATTCAGATAGGATTTAATCAGTTTGAGGGCAGAGTCCTTAACCCCTGCCTCTGAAAGCCTTCTGATCAGTATGTCATGATTCACGGTGTCAAAAGCCGCAGATAAATCCAATAGGATCAGAGCGGCCTTGGCAATAGAGTCCAAGATTGCTCTGAGCTCTTCTGCTGCCATGACTAAGGCTGTTTCCGTGCTATGCCCTTTCTGGAAACCATATTGCGAAGTATCTAGCAGATCTGCCGATGATATGAAGGCTGTTAGTTGGATGTTTAGAATTTGTTCCAGAACCTTAGCAGGGAACGGTATCCTGGAAATTGGTCTGTAACTACCGGTGTCATTAGGATCCAAATTAGGTTTCTTTAAGAGAGGTAGGATTGAGACTGACTTCCAAGAGTCGGGAAAGATACCAGAGCTGGTGATCTCTTTGAAAATTATACTGAGTTGATCGCTTATGAGGTCAGGTGCCAGATGAAATATTTTGTCCCTCTATTCTGGACAGGAGGAGGTCTGAGTGGATGGCTGGAGGTGTTGGTGAGGCTCTGCATTCTGGACAGGAACAGGTACTGAGTGGATGGCTGGAGGTATTGATGAGGCCCTGTATAATGGACATGAGGAAGTCTGAGGGCCTGCATTCTGGACAGAAGGAGGTCCTGAGTCGATGGATGGAGTTGTTGGTGAGGCCCTGCATTTTGGACAGAAGGAGGTTATGAGTAAATGGCTGGAGGTGTTGGTGAGGCCCTGCATTGTGGGCAGGACTAGGTGCTGATTGGATGGATAGAGGTGTTTTAGAGGCCCTGCATTGTGGGCAGGACTAGGTCCTGATTGGATGGATAGAGGTGTTTTAGAGGCCCTGCATTGTGTCCCAAAGGTGGCATTGAGTGGATGGGTAGACATATTGCTGAGCCCTGCATTCTGGAAAGTATCAAGTCCTGAGTACATGGCTAGAGGTTTTGGTGAGGCCCTGCATTCTGGACAGGAGGATGTCCTGAGTGGTTGGCTGGAGGTATTGATGAGGCCCTGCATTCTGGACAGGAGGAGATCATGAGTTTATTGCTGGATGTATTAATGAGGCCCTGCATTCTGGACAGGAGGAGGTCTGAGTAGATGGCTGGAGGTATTGGTGAGGGCCTGTATTCTGTACAGGAGGAGGTCTAAGTGGATGTCGAGGATGTTAGTGAGGCCCTACATTCTAGACAGGCGGAGTGAGTGATTTGGCTGGACCTGTTTATGAGGGTCTGCATTCTGCACAGGAGGAGATCCTGAGTGGATGGCTGGAGGTATTGGTGAGGGCCTACATTCTGGTCAGGAGGAAGTCTGAGTGGATTGTTGGAGGTGTTAGTGATGCAATGTATTCTGTTTTGAATGAACAATCAATCAAGGGTTTGTTAAGCACAACTACTCACCCGGAAGGGTCTCAAGGCGCTTGTGGTGGGAGGGGGGAGGGAGCGTGCAGATCCTGTGTATTCACAGTGATTCGTCGAAGAGCTAGGTCTTGAGGTCCTTCAGGAACTTGGAAAGTGTTGGTGTCTGGTGGAGGTGGAGAGGGAGGGTGTTCCATGCCTTAGCCATGAGGAAGGGGAAGGAGCGGTCTCCTGTTCTGGTCTTCTTGATACGTGGCATCGTCGCAAGGGAGAACTGGGCTGAGTGGAGGGATCTTTGGGGTGCGTGGAATGTAAGGCGGTGGTTCATGTAGGCGGACCAATGTTGTTGAGTGCTTTTTGGACGTGGGTGAGATGTTTGAAGATGATTCTCTTCTCGACGGGGAGCCAGTGTAGTGCCAGCAGGTGTTGGAATATGTGGCAGGTTGAGGACTAGGTGGCATTCTGGATGTTCTGGAGTTTGTGGGTGAGGTTTTTATTGATCCCGGTGTAGAGTGCGTTGCCGTAGTCCAGTCTGCTGCTGATGAGGGCGTGGGTGACGGTTTTCCTGTGTTCGAGGGGAATCCAGTTGAAGGTCTTTCATAGGAGATGGAGGGTGTGGAAACAGGATGAGGTGAGGCATTGAGCTGATGGTCCATTTTGAGTTCGGAGTCCAGGATAATTCCGAGGTTTTGTGCGTGGTCCGTGGGTAGGCTCCGGAGGGCAGGGGGCCACCAGCTTTCGTTCCAGGCATCGGGGTGTGGGCCTATGATGAGTAGTTCAGTTTTGTCTGTGTTAAGTTGTAGGCAGCTGTTCTTCATCCATTTGGCAACTGCTTCCATTCCTTCTTGAAAGTTGTGTTTGGAGATGTTGGGTTCATTGGATAGGTAGAGGATGAGTTAAGTGTTGTCTGCGTACGATACGATGTTAAGTCTAACCCTGGGCGGTGAACACCGTTCCGCTCGCAGAGTTTGCGGAGTTTTCTGCACTCCGCGTTACGCGGACATCGCGGAGTTCCGAAAAACTCTGCTTCGCATTGCGGAGCTGAGTTTTTTTTCCTCGCTCGCGTTCGTCAACGTCAAGTTGGCAACCGTGAGCGAGGAAAATCAACCTCCCGGCAAGATTTTTCCTCGTTCGCGATCGTCAACATCAAGTTGGCGAGTGCGAGTGTGGAAAATCAACATCCCGGCGAGATTTTTCCTAGTTCGCGATCGTCAACCTAAAGTTGGTGAGTGCGAGCGTGGAAAATCAACATCCCAGCGAGATTTCTCAACGTGGGGGGGTCAGGTTTTTCATTGCGAGTGGTCGCGTATGCTCGCGACCGCTCGCGTTGAGAAACTGCCCGTTCGCGTTGAGAAAGCTGCCGCTCGAGTAAAAATCTACTCAAGCGTCAGAAAAGGAAAGTTTGGACTGTGCATGGTGCCGTTCGCAATGATTGCACAGTGCGGACAAGCATCCGGCACTGTGCAATTACCGCGAACGGCATTTTTCTATTATACTCCGCCGCTTGCGAAGCTCTGCATAGTGCAACGGAGTTTTTTTTGCACTTCACGGTGCTCCGTGTAGTGCAACTCCGCGAACTCCGCCCAGGGTTATTAAGTCCGTATGATCTGACGATGGATGCGAGCGGAGCCATGTAGATTTTGAACAGGGTGGGGCTCATGGAGGATCCTTGGGAGACTCTGCAGGTGGTTGGTATGGGATCCGAGAGGAAGGGAGGGAGTCTGACTAACTGCGTTCTGCCGGAGAGGAATGAGCGGATGCAGTCGAGGGCTTTGTTTCAGATCCCTGCGTCGTGGAGTCTGCGGCCAAGGGTGTGTTGTGAGACTGTGTCAAAGGCTGCGGAGAGGTCCAGGAGGATGAGGGCCACAGTCTCCCCTCTGTCGAGGAGGGAGCGGATGTTGTCTGTTGCGGCGATAAGGGTGGTTTCAGTGCTGTGTTTCTTCCTGAAGCCTGATTGGGAGGAGTCGAGGATGTTGTTTTTGTCAATGACGGAGGCGTGTTTCCAATCATCGCGGAAGGAGATAGCTTCGAGGGAGTGGTTGATGATTCTTTGTAGCTCGGATCAGTGATGTCTGCGGCTATGCGGTAGACGTGGTGGGGGCAGGAGTCCGTAAGGGCTCTGGAGTGGGTGGTCTTCATTTTCTTTAGGATCTCTGAGACAATGGCTGGAGATGTTGGTGAAGCCCTCCATTCTGGACAGGAGGAGGTCCCGAGTTGAGGGCTGGAGGTATTGATGAGGCCCTGCATTCTGGACAGGAGGAGGCCTGAGTGAATGTCTGTAGGTACTGGTGAGGCCTGGCACTATGGACAGAAGGAGGTACTGAGTGGGAGGCTGGAGGTATTGATCAGGCCCTGCATAATGTACATGAGGAGGACTGAGTGGATGGCTGGAGCAGTTGATGATGGCCTGCATTCTGGACAAGAGGAGGTCATGAGTGGATGGATAGAGTTGTTGGTGAGGCCCTGCATTCCGGACAGGAAGATGTCCCGATTGGATGGCTGGAGGTATTGATGAGGCCCTGCTCTTTAGAAAGGAGGTAGTTATTATTGAATGGCTGAAGGTGTTGTTGAGGCCCTGCATTGTGGACAGGAGGAGGTCTGAGTGGATGACTGGGGCTGTTGTTGAGGCCCTGTATTCTGGACAGGAGGAGGTCCTGAATGGATGGTTGGGGGTATTGATGAGACACTGCTTTCTGGACAGGAGGATGTCTGAGTGAATGGCTGTAGGTATTGGTGAGGCCCAGAATTATGGACAGGAAGAGGTAATGAGTGGATGGCTGGAGGTATTGATGAGGCCCTTTATAATGGACATGAGGAGGTCTGAGTGAATGGCTGGAGGAGCTGGCGAGGCCCTGCATTTTGCACATGAGGAGGTCTAAGTGGATGTCTGGAGGTGTTGGTGAGGGCCTGAATTCTGGACAGGAGGAGGTACTGAGTAGATGGATGGAGGTGTTGGTGAGGCCCTGCACTCTGGAAAGGAGGATGTCCTGAGTGGATGCCTGGAGGTACAGGTGAGGCCCTACATTTTGGACAGAAGGAGGTCATGAGTAAATGGCTGGAGGTGTTGGCTCTGCATTGTGGGCTGGAGTAGGTCCTTATTGGATGGATAAAGGTGTTTTAGAGGCCCTGCAATGTGGCCTGAAGGAGGCCCTGAGTGGATCACTAGAAACATTGCTGAGGCCCTGTATTCTGGAAAGTAGTAGGTCCCGAGTGGATAGCTGGAGGTATTAGTGAGGCCCTGCATTCTAGACAGGAGTAGGTCCTCTGTGGTTGGCTGGAGGTGTCGGTGAGGCACTGCATTGTGGTCCAGATGAGTTCCTGAGTGTATGGCTGAACCTGTGAGTGAGGCATTGCATTATGTACTGGTGGAGGTCATGAGTGGATGTCTGGACGTGCTGATGAGTGTATTACCTCTAACCTAGTCCATATTACTCTCCACAAAGGTATATTGGAAGTAATACATATATATTGATATCTGTGTGTAAAACAGAAAGTGTGTTTTCTTACATTTGAATGTTTAACAGCTTGCATATCTGAGGTATGTTTGCATTTGAACATGTAGTCTAACATATATGCTATAGTTGATGCACCTAACTTAACAACTACACAATCTATTATATCTCTGTACAATTTTTGTTAAACCTACTTCACCTTTCAGTCTTTAAAGCACAAATATCATTGTAAGGTATGCCTCAAGGAATCACTTGACCACACAGCTTCAGACCCGAGTATCTTCTATAATAAACAGAAAGTGATCAAGATATTTACAGAGTATATTGTGTGAAACAGAACTACTGTACTATGTATAGTTTACTTTACATATGTCATTTTACCCCTAGATGATACTGACACACTCCATCACATAATAAGAGTGACATAAGAAAAGATGGCCTTTTATTTTGGCTTATGTGTGGCATGGCAAAGTCTATATTTGTAATAAAACTGGTACAAAAATAATTTGAGGTTTAAAATATATTGACAAATATATTAACCTCTAGCCTACTCCATATAACTCCCTACAAAGGTAGACTGTAAGAAGGCTGTAGATAATTATGTGCATCTTTGAAATTGTAATAGTTTCAATATCTGACTCCTACAACGTCTGAAGTAAGTTTGCACTTTTATATGTACTTTACACATATGGTACCCCCGATAACACTAACTTAAAAAGTATAAGGTCTATCATAACTCTAGAGAAATATGAAAAGAGGTACTCCACCTTTCAGTCTTAATACCACACCCAGGCACTATGCATGGACTCATCCATTCATTGACAAACTACCCTTACAGTAATTGAATTAGCCATACACAGCCTTCAATCACTAAGGTGTTACCCTTGCACTCATTCATTCACTGAGATACTACCGTTCTGCACATCCAATCACCCAGGCAATACCCATGTGCTTCTGCAATCTCCCAAGTACTACCTATGCACTCATCCAATCAGCCAAGTGCTACTTATGCACTTATCCAATCACCCTGCGACTATCCATGCGCTCATCCAATCACCCAGGCACTACCTATGCACTTATGCAATTGCTCAGGCACTAATTATGCACTCATCCAGTCACCCAAGCACTACTTATGCACTCACCTAATCACCTAAGCACAATCCATGCACTCATCTATTCACTCAGCCACTATCTAAGCACTTGGGCAATCACCCAATCACTATCTATGCACTCATCTAATCACCCAGGCACTACCTATGTACTTATGCAAACACCCAGGCACTACCTACAGACTCATCCAGTCACCCAAGCACTACTTATGCACTCACCTAATCACCTAAGCACAATCCATGCACTCATCTATTCACTCAGGTACTACCCATGCACCCATCCATTGACCCAAGCACTCCCCATTCAGTCATCTATTCACCCAGGCACTACCCATGCACTCATCCAATGAACCAGGCAGTATCCATGCACCCATGCAGTCACCCAGGCAGTACTTATACACTCATCCAGTCACCCACGCACTACTCATGCACTCATCTATTCAATCAGGTACCACCCAGGCACTCATCCAATCAACCAATAAGTAGCTATGTAGTCATCCGTATACCTTGGTACTACCCATGCACTCATCCAGTGTCCCAGGCACAAACCATGCACCTATTCAATCACCCAGGCACTACCTATGCACTCATCCAGTCATCCAAGTACTACGTATGCAGTCATCTATTCACCCAGGTAATACCCATGCACTCACCCAATTCCCCAGGCACTACCCATGCACCTATGCAATCACCCAGACACTACTTATGCACTCCTTCCAATAACTGAAGTACTACACATGTACTCATGATTCACCCAGGTACTACTCATGCACTCATCCAGTCACCCAAGCACTACCCATGCACTTATCTATTCACCCAGTCACTACCCATGCACTCATCCAGTATCCCAGGCAGTACCCATGTACCCATAATCACCCAGGCAGTACTTATACACTCATCCAATCAACTAATCACTACCTATGCAGTCATCTATTCACTCAGGTACTACCCATGTACTCATCCAATCACCCAAGTACTACCCTTACACTGATGCATTCACTCAGGCACTACTCATGCACTCATGCAATCAGCCAGACACAATGCATGCACTCATCCAATCACTAAGACACTACCCATGCACTCATTCAATCAACCTTGCACTACACGTTCACTCATACAATCACATAGGCATCACCCAAACACTCATACAGTCACCCATACACTCATTTAGTCATTTGTTTTTCCTGTTAATTAATTGCCACTACCTCCCTGAACGTTTTTCTACGGAACTGGTGGGTGGGGTTTTGGTCCACCATTATTTATCACATAAACTGAAAAGAGACTTGTCCCTTGTCAGCATTTCAGCTTTTCTAGTAACTAATGAAATTGTGTGGGACAAGGTTCCTTTTGACGTATTCGGTCCTATGGAGATCCTACCGATATATTGACAAATATAGTCACTACTCATGCACTCATCTATTCACTCAGGTACCACCCATGCACACATCCAATCACCCAATAAGAAGCTATGCAGTCATCCATACACACTGGTACTACCCATGCCCTCACCCAGTGTCCCAGGCACAAACCATGCACCTATGCACCTATGCCTGACCGAAGGGAGGGTGCCATAGGTTTCCTACATGGCCCATTGTTGTTTTCCCTATGTTAGCCTAATTATGCACATTGTAGGCCGCATTTCATTTTGCATATGTTACTATATAAACAGGCTCACTTTTGTGCCACACTGTATTTCCACACAGAACCTGCATATGTTTTCGTGTTCTGCTCTTTTCCTGAAATTTAGTCTCATCACCAGAGACCAGGTCAAACAACAATGCCCTTTCTTATTCTTTGTGGACAGGCACTAGCACCTAGGCATAGTACGAGAATGTAGCCGCTGTTTTTGAGCAAACATATCTTGCCATGTAACTGAGGGCAGGATTTAAAAACACACACTGAGCAAAGGTTCTGAGGCAAGATTGCTACATCAGCTGAGATGTAGAACATCAATACATGTATACTAAGGTACAGGGTACGCCACTAATCTTAGTGATCTATGATCTATAATCATTTAGATTTAGTAGAAAAGGGGGATCAGTTTAGGCTAATCTGTCTTATAATATGACAGGGCTATTTATGATTTATGGTTTGTTAACCATGCTAATGATATTTTTGATATGCATTTGTTTTCTAATTGTGGCACAATAGTTTAAATAAATATTCTAAACTTCCTTTGTGTCTCCTCTTTATCTTATTGTGGACAAGTACGACTGAGCGAGCAAAATGGTGTGTCCTGTTACCATGATCCCTCAGTAGGTGGAGAATGTTGTGTTATGGGGTGCTAACTCCTTTTACTGGAAAGGTTAGGAGGGCAAGTGAGGCACCATAGCTAGTTGGACTCGGGCTAATAGATATTGATGTGGTATGGTGACTCAGTCCCTACATACTGATGTTCCATGGTCCCAAGCATAGTTCTGTTCCTGAAAAAATCCCTGCACCAACAAGGTTACACAACAAATAGTAGGCTCTGCGCTAGCACCTATTTATACAAGTAATTAATATACATTATATACATTAAATGCATCTGACATCGGAGATGCAACAGCTAAGGGGCCGATTCCGATCTCGGTCGGAGGCGCACCCAATACTATTCGGTCGGGAAAAAAGCCATGCGAAAGCCAGTTTCCCGACCGATCCGTACAGCACACCGAACGAGCAAGTACGATGCGCACAACAGCAAAAATTCCGGCCGAGCCGTACTCACCCAAACCAGGTCCTGTTCTCCGACCGAGGCGAATCCGGAAACGCCGAATCGAGTCGCACGGAAGGAAAATGCAGCCCCGTCCGGCCGGACAAGTACGATGCGCTTTCCGTACGCGCCGAACCCGTCGCTACGCACGGCACGTCAAAGCATCCGGGAGAGGCGCACATAAGCTCCGAATCGCGCCACAACACGATCCACGGCTACGAGACGAACACAGCACAGACGAGGACGACGCGAAGCGACGAGGACGAGCGAAGCGACGAGGACGAAGCCAAGCGACGAGGACGACGCGAAGCAACGAGAAGGACGAACGACACGAACCAACCATGAATCCCTTCGTCCCGATCATACCAATATTCTACATCTACTACCGGAACAGGCACGGACGCGTACGGCGCAGAAGGTAAGTCAGACACCAACCACAAAACACATACAACACGTACACGACACATCACACACATACACGGGGAATCTGAATATACTTGCAACAGCAGCACCATAGGGGCGGGATGCCCATCACCAATGCCACATATGCACACAGGGGCCTGAATGCGCGCCACCACCCCAACCCAGGGGGGCTGGATGCCAACCACCACAACCACCCTTAGCCAGGGGGTGCCAAATGCCCACCACCACTACCACCCTTAGCCAGGGGGCAGGATGCCCACCACTACTACCACCCTCACCCAGGGGGGCAGGATGCCCACCACTACTACCACCCTTAGCCAGGGGGCTGGATGCCTACCACTACTACCACCCTTAGCCAGGGGGCAGGATGCCTACCACTACTACCACCCTTAGCCAGGGGGGCAGGATGCCTACCACTACTACCACCCTCACCCAGGGGGGCAGGATGCCCACCACTACTACCACCCTTAGCCAGGGGGCAGGATGCCTACCACTACTACCACCCTTAGCCAGGGGGCAGGATGCCCACCACTACTACCACCCTCACCCAGGGGGCAGGATGCCCACCACTACTACCACCCTCACCCAGGGGGGCAGGATGCCCACCACTACTACCACCCTTAGCCAGGGGGCAGGATGCCCACCACTACTACCACCCTCAGCCAGGGGGGCAGGATGCCCACCACTACTACCACCCTTAGCCA
The DNA here is from genome assembly GCA_963921515.1 of Calotriton arnoldi. Taxonomy (NCBI): domain Eukaryota; kingdom Metazoa; phylum Chordata; class Amphibia; order Caudata; family Salamandridae; genus Calotriton; species Calotriton arnoldi. The sequence continues at coordinate 210,287 of CAWUFW010018166.1, forward strand.
GGGGGCAGGATGCCTACCACTACTACCACCCTTAGCCAGGGGGCAGGATGCCCACCACTACTACCACCCTCAGCCAGGGGGGCAGGATGCCCACCACTACTACCACCCTCAGCCAGGGGGCAGGATGCCCACCACTACTACCACCCTTAGCCAGGGGGCAGGATGCCCACCACTACTACCACCCTCACCCAGGGGGGCAGGATGCCCACCACTACTACCACCCTCACCCAGGGGGGCAGGATGCCCACCACTACTACCACCCTTAGCCAGGGGGGCAGGATGCCCACCACTACTACCACCCTCACCCAGGGGGGCAGGATGCCCACCACTACTACCACCCTTAGCCAGGGGGGCAGGATGCCTACCACTACTACCACCCTTAGCCAGGGGGCAGGATGCCCACCACTACTACCACCCTCACCCAGGGGGCAGGATGCCCACCACTACTACCACCCTCAGCCAGGGGGCAGGATGCCCACCACTACTACCACCCTTAGCCAGGGGGCAGGATGCCCACCACTACTACCACCCTCAGCCAGGGGGGCAGGATGCCCACCACTACTACCACCCTCACCCAGGGGGGCAGGATGCCCACCACTACTACCACCCTTAGCCAGGGGGCAGGATGCCCACCACTACTACCACCCTCACCCAGGGGGGCAGGATGCCCACCACTACTACCACCCTTAGCCAGGGGGCTGGATGCCTACCACTACTACCACCCTTAGCCAGGGGGCAGGATGCCCACCACTACTACCACCCTCACCCAGGGGGGCAGGATGCCCACCACTACTACCACCCTTAGCCAGGGGGCAGGATGCCCACCACTACTACCACCCTTAGCCAGGGGGGCTGGATGCCTACCACTACTACCACCCTTAGCCAGGGGGCAGGATGCCTACCACTACTACCACCCTTAGCCAGGGGGCTGGATGCCTACCACTACTACCACCCTTAGCCAGGGGGGCTGGATGCCTACCACTACTACCACCCTTAGCCAGGGGGGCTGGATGCCTACCACTACTACCACCCTTAGCCAGGGGGGCAGGATGCCTACCACTACTACCACCCTCACCCAGGGGGGCAGGATGCCCACCACTACTACCACCCTTAGCCAGGGGGCAGGAAGCCTACCACTACTACCACCCTTAGCCAGGGGGCTGGATGCCTACCACTACTACCACCCTTAGCCAGGGGGCAGGATGCCTACCACTACTACCACCCCCACTCATAGGATGGACAATGCATGACACAACAAGCACACCACAACCTAGGGAATGCAAGATTAAGACATCCCCCCACCACCATGACAAGCGTGTGAGCAGGCTGTGTCAAATGCCTACAACACCGAACATGACATTGAACATACAATGTGACCCCCTAGCACATGTGCCACACATATATGTGTGTGGCACCCACAATGCAAGCAGCCCATGACCATTGTGGCAATGGGGCCTAAACCCCCATCATCACAGTGACCAAAAGGCAAGTGTGGGGTCCATAGCTGAAGCACATTTTGACCATTGTGGCAATGGGGTCTAAACCCCCATCATCACAGTGACCAAAAGGCAAGTGTGGGGTCCATAGCTGAAGCACATTTTGACCATTGTGGCAATGGGGTCTAAACCCCCATCATCACAGTGACCAAAAGGTAAGTGTGGGGTCCATAGCTGAAGCACATTTTGACCATTGTGGCAATGGGGTCTAAACCCCCATCATCACAGTGACCAAAAGGTAAGTGTGGGGTCCATAGCTGAAGCACATTTTGACCATTGTGGCAATGGGGTCTACACCCTCATCATCACAGTGACCAAAAGGTAATTGTTAACAAAGAAAGAGCTGCAACTGCCAAACTGCATGGATCATTCCTGGTCACAGAACCAAAAACTCATCTGTGGCAAAGTAGTGTATGTGTCCCATTGCAACATAAATTGGGGGAGCCAAATACTGCAGTGCAAATGAAACATTCCTTTGGCCATGTGCAGACAAACAACACCCATGGGGGCTGAGACCGTCAACAGTCATCAATGACACAATGACAGAAGTGACCATCAGAATGCAGAACCACATATTTGCACCAATGGGCACACAAATGCAGATACCCTGTGGAGACAGCAGATGTGAGGTGAACAGATACCATACCATGGCAGCAATGGGACACACAAACCATGATCACTGTGCTGACCGATGACCTAGGAGTCCCAGGGACAGCAGGGGAAACACACCAAACAACATACAGCCAATGGCACACCCAAGATATGCCAATGCAGTGGTGCAGATGCACAAACACAAACAGGCAGACCAACACTGTCATCATACACAGCAGGTGAGGGGTGGGGGTGCCAGTGTCCCCAGGCAACAACACAACACATGAGGAGAGCTGAATACCAATCATACAGATGTGCATACACTGCCACACTAAGCTAACTCATGGATCCAAATCCCCTATGTGGGCAAGCAGGCATTGACAGGTGAGAGGGAGCACAAAACACACATGTCACACAGGCACGTAGGAACAACAACTGACACAGCAAGTCACAGACACACCACAGCACCACCCCCAGGGCCCCCACAATGTGGTGACCCTGGGCTGAAGAAAAATACCACTGTGATGACAAAGCTAAATGTCGTTCACACTGTGAACCACAGTCAGGTGTCCTGAGCAACTAACTACCATCACACCTACACAAGCACAAATCAATCAGCATGGCCAGTAAGCCAAGGCCAACATGGAGGCAGGGGACTAGCCGGGCAACAACTCTCATCTGCACACACTCAACACCACACCCCTCGACCTCCAACAATGTGCAGCAGTGAAGTACACATGCACTGGTGACATTGCACATGCACCCATGACTATTCCAGGGTGGTGGGTGGGAACCAAGGTGTAGAAACACATCACACATGGACACTCAACAAGACTCCTGAATGTCTGACACACTGCACACTACTCTGTACATGGACATGACGGCAATACCACACCGACCAATGGGATCCCAGCCACAGTCACACACCAATGAAGAAGCCAAGGTCACCCACAAAGAACACACATAGACAACAACCAACATTGCAGCCCGGACCCTAAGGAGTGCCAGCAGTCACACACACAACGTGTCACAATCACTGAAAGATAACACAAACTGGAAATCACATGACAGGGGCAAACAACAAGTGCCAAAGGGAAACCTGACTGTGACCCATCTGCGTCAGCACACAAACTCTGCCCTGACAGCAAACACACCTATGGGTGACACCCTGATGACCAGTAATGTGCCATGCACCCACATCACAGAGAACACAGGGAGAAGACTTTGGGGGAACATAGCTCAAGTCAGCAAGCATCACAAACAGGTACAACACTAGGGATCACAGCATGCGCAGATGAATGGAAGTGAACACACAGACATGCACATACAACACACACCTTGGGCGCAGGCAATGTCACACGTGTACACACTGCCATGAGGGGACTCCACTCCTGTGTGAGGAAAGCTGTGCCATATGTTGCCTCAGTAGGGCCCCATCATGTCAGCTGAGCACTTGGTCACACAATCAACAATTAGCACCAAATGAGGGCTCCCATCACATCAGCCTGGTCATGGATGTGCCAACGGAATCATCAGCACAGATCCAACACACTTGTATAGCAATGTTGCACTGACTACACGGATGAGTCCCTCCCCATTGATGCCCAAACCTGCATGTCCACTGGAGATGGCAACACGGTCAGGGAAGTAGACAAATGCAACGATGGCAGGCACAACAGATGTGCAGGGGTGGAAGCCACAGATATGAAATTGCCAATGTAAGTAGGAAACCCATTGCCAAATACTGAACACATGACACCCTCAGATGCTGCTATTGATGACATGGATACACCACATGATAGGACACATTCCCCCTGGACCACATGGGTTCCTGCACAGTAACACTTCATAATCATGAGACCAGATATCACCATCACTGCAGCAAGGGCATGGTTAGCTGCACCAACAACATGTACATCTGAAGCATGAGCACTAGAGAAAAGAAAGTTGCTTTATTCAGCATATGTGTTGAGGCCAAACGAAGTCCTGAAAAAGAGCAAAGGCCAATGGCCAGTCCATTGTCAAAGTTCAAACAGGGTGACACTGGCAGATGTCACCCTACGCATGCCTGCACAATACCAGGGACAATCCACTAGGAGGGGCAACCGGGGGGCAGGCCAGGCACCGCAGGGACAGGATCAGGGCTCACCAGGGGGAGTCAGGGAAGGGGTGGTGGGTGCAGGAGAGCCACTGACAACTGCAGTGGAGGTGTCTGACATGGTGTGTGCCGGCACAACTGGGGGGCATGACACAGATGTCGTGGGTGCCGGCACAACTGCAGTGGACCCTGCAGATGGGGTGGACAGGTCCGCCACTGCAGTGCCCAAGTCAGACAGGGCGGTAGTGGACTCCACTGCAGTGCCTACCTCCAGGGGAGGAGAATGGGGAACAGGCAAGGTGGGTTGGACAGAGGGGGGACACCCTCACCACATCAGTGGCACAGACAAGCGCAGCGGGGGTGTGGTGCTGGGAGAGCAAGTGGCAGGGGGAGAAGGCCGGAGCATCTTGGGGATGGTATATCTGTGGGTGGGGGAACCTGGGGCAGGGTGTGGTGGGGGCACCTGTGCAGTGGGGGCCTGAGGGATGGAGGACGGAGACCTTGTGCCTGAGCTGCAGGGTGGTGGCGGGGTCTTGCTCTTAGCACTCCGGGGGACTTGCGGGTGGGGGCCTCAGTCCGTCTGCGCCTGGGGGAGGGTGTCCGGGGGCGAGGGGCACTCTGCTCCGTGTGGGTGGGCTTCCTCTTCCCCCGGGATGCTGGAGCAGCTTCATCGGTGGGGAAGAGGCCGAGGTCACAGAGGAAGAGCTGCTGTGACTTTGGGGTTGCAGGTGAGGCAAGGGAGGGTGCTTTGGAGGGAGAGGGAACTGAGGACTGCGCAGTGCATGTGGATGCGTGTGTGTGTTCCAGGGCCCCATCCCCTGTGAGTCTGGCTTCAGTCCCCTGAATGTGCGTGCGTGTGCGTTTTGTCATTGGCGTGTGTGTCAGTGTGCTGGATGTGTGTGTGCTGGTGTGTGCCTGTGCCAGTGTGTGTGTGCCTGGGATGGGTAAGGTGCTGGGGAGTGTGGATGGAGCAGAGGCAGGAGGGGTGAGGGACCGTTTGAGGAGGGACACTGCTGCCGTCAGGGAGGAGTCCATGGACCTATTGCCCCTCTGTAGGTCAGACATGCCCGATGAGATGCCCTCCATGAACGACACCAGCTGAGTCAACAGCGCGGTGTGCGCATGGAGGACACTCAGCATGGCTGTCTGCCCTACATGGAGCTGGCGAAGGAGGTACACAGACTCCTCACTCAGGGCAGCAGGGGACACAGGGGCAGGGGTGCGGTGCCTGGCCCAAAGGAGACACGCTCCCGGACATGGGAGCCTCCACGGACCTGGGGAATGGGAGCCGATGGGAGGGCGGTGGTGGTGCTGGTGGTGGCGGGGACAGCAACACTAGCTGGGGTGTGGTGGCTGCTGACACCCGCCTCCACAAGGGAGTCATCCTCCGAGTTGCTCTGGTCCTCAGCTGAGGTGGATGCTGCTGAGGACTCCTCGGTGTGGCTCCCCTCGCCCTCCGTGCCACTGGGTCCCTCCGACCACTCCTCGGCTGCTGACCCAGTCTGGCTCTCCGGCTCCTCCTGGTCCGTGGAGCTGTCCCCTTCCGTGGCCGTGGATGTATCTGCAAACAATGGGGAAACAGACAGACATCAGTCACCTGCACCAAACGCACACACCACTGTGAGCACAGCACATTACAGAGCAAGCCCTGGCATCATTAGTTGTACATTGCTAAAAGTGCCCTAATTGAACAGGAGAAGTCAATTGTCAGTCTGATGCCAAGCATGGCACTCACATCCCACATGGCCTTGCACCCATCTGTCTGGTGTCTGTTGGATTGCAACACCCCAGTGTTGACACATGCACCAAGTACACAGTAGTTGGACAGTGCAGAGGACACGGTGTGGACACATCACAGCTCTTGCCACTGAGTCAGTACAGGTTTACGGATGTAAGGGATGCCCAGAGTCAAATAGGAAATGCATGTGATGCATACCAGCGACAGACACCATGATGCACCCATGTCCTGATAGCCAGCGCCACTATGGTGTGCATGTAGCACATGTCACTCCCCTGCAGGATCACCAATCAGTAGACACATGCCATGGCGGAGGCATGACTGCAAAGTCATACATCACTGTCTCAGTGATGTATGACTTTGCAGCCAGACAACAACACTCTGCACTGTGTCACAATAGTAGGTCATGGGGAATGCAAGTCCTGGAGCTGCACAAGTGCACATGTACATCCCCCCACAACACATCCTCTTAACCCTCATCTGTCCAGGTCATACCTATTGGACATATGGGAGACCTGTGACACTACCCTCTGAACCTGAGCCCCTCACACTCTGCTGTGCATGGGGAACAGCTGCCTGAACTTCACATTTACATGCCCCAGTCTGCATGGGCAGCTGATCAGACACCTATGTGTCACACAAGTATCGTCTCCTATGGTCACATCTCCAGTGGCATGCTGAGCCCCTACCAAGAAACTCCACAGCAGTCCTGGCGACTAATCCACAGCACACTGACACAGAGGCAGACACCTGAGGGGTCAAATCACTGTGCACAATGTGTCCTCTGATACACGGGAGTGGGAGTACAGAGTGTATTGTATGGCCTGGAGTAGGCATGACTGTCCAGCCCCACATGAATGAGGGATGAGCCCTGGACTGTAGGCAGCTGGCTAAGTATGTGTGACACACGTCATATACATACTCCTGGGGCCCAAACATTGTTCCCACCCGCAGCATGGGTGTGTGCCAGGTACCCCAGCCACATGTGGTGGATCAGCTCAGCAATTGGACCACAGATCAAAGTAACACGCTGAATACATGTCAGAATACAGGCATTGTGTAAGCAATGGACCCACCCATGATGCCCACCACAGAGTCAGGGAAACAGATGCTGTCTCCCACCTTGAGTCAAGCAAACTGCAAGGACACAGTCCTAAGTGACAGAATTCCCTGCATGTAAGGGCCACACCTGGGTATCAGATGAGGAGTGGGCAGTGCACAATAGAGGGACATGGCTCCTGGACAACATGACTGCTGTACTGTGGCAGTTCAACCTGGCCCGAGGAGGGCACATAACATGTTAGACAGAGTACACAGTGCAGTCTTTGACTCACCCCCTCCTTGCTGCTCTCTGGCCTTCAGCTGCCCATCCAGGTCTGGAAAGACCACCGCCAGGATCCTGAGCATGTGGGGGTCAGGGTCCGTGTTCCGCCCCTCCTGCGAGGAGGCGACAGCTTCAGCTGGACCCGTGCAATCCTCCGGGTCCAGCCCCGAAGGTCCTGCCACCTCTTTTGGCAGTTGCGGATCCGGCGCTTGTAGACCCCCACGGACCGGACAGCCCGGACGATGTCCTTCCAGATCTCATGCTTCCGATGGGCAGAAGCCTGTCAGGATGACAAAGTGATAAGGCCATTACTACACATGCAACATATCCGTGCATGACACAGTTGCATATACATGTCGCAATCACAGGGGCACATGGTGTACCCAGGCAGTGCACGGCTGCCCATGGACAGTTTTCCAGAAGTCACTACATGGTATCATAGCATGGGGAGTAAAACCCTGTTCAGAAGCACTGTCACTGCACCATACCTGTCCAGTGCAAGTCACTACACACTATGGGGGGTGACAACTACTCAGTGAGCCTGCTAGCCAGTGGTGTGCTGACTCTCAGCCTTGCTAGTCAGACAAAATGCACATTCAGAAAGGCAGTGCACAGAACACTCACCTGCTCCCCTGGTGTCCCATACAGCTTGCTGTACTGTGGAAGTAGGCTGTCCAGCAGGGCCTGGTTCTCTTCAAGGCTGAAGGCTGGGGCTCTCTCCACAGTACGTGCCATTGCAGGGTCCAGAGGGGCAGAGACAGCAGCAGTGCAGTGGCAGATGTCGTCCTGGAGCATGTAGTGCAGGCAAGTGGGCTCTCAGGGGAACATGCAGCAATATATATGTGCTGGAGAGGCAGATACTGTCCCTTGTGTCCAAAGTGATAGGTCCAAGTCGTTTGCATCTTCTGAATCTGGCCAATCCATGGAATAGCAGCACCAAAACACGCCCACAGCATCCTTCAAAATTTCAACTTCATGACATACATGATTTTGCAACATTGTTGTGGGTGACCAACTGATTTTCCAGCAACCGACTCGTTCGAATATTCGAAAACGCGTCCGTTGCCAGGCAAGCCCATTGTCAATGGGTGCGCACCGATCGGTCCATTGAGGTACAACGCGCACAGGGGTACAACGCGTACCCGCACACATTGAATGCAATGGGCCGGCCGGAGGCACCGATCGGTCCATTGCAGTACAACGCGCACAGGGGTACAACGCGTACCCGCACACATTGAATGCAATGGGCCGGCCGGAGGCACCGATCGGTCCATTGCAGTACAACGCGCACAGGGGTACAACGCGTACCCGCACACATTGAAAGCAATGGGCCGGCCGGAGGCACCGATCGGTCCATTGCTGTTCAACGCGCACAGGGTACAACGCGTACCCGCACACATTGAATGCAATGGGCCGGCCGGAGGCACCGATCGGTCCATTGCAGTACAACGCGCACAGGGGTACAACGCGTACCCGCACACATTGAATGCAATGGGCCGGCCGGAGGCACCGATCGGTCCATTGCTGTTCAACGCGCACAGGGGTACAACGCGTACCCGCACACATTGAATGCAATGGGCCGGCCGGAGGCACCGATCGGTCCATTGCAGTACAACGCGCACAGGGGTACAACGCGTGCACCGCACACATTGAATGCAATGGGCCGGCCGGAGGCACCGATCGGTCCATTGCAGTACAACGCGCACAGGGGTACAACGCGTACCCGCACACATTGAAAGCAATGGGCCGGCCGGAGGCACCGATCGGTCCATTGCTGTTCAACGCGCACAGGGGTACAACGCGTACCCGACACATTGAATGCAATGGGCCGGCCGGAGGCACCGATCGGTCCATTGCAGTACAACGCGCACAGGGGTACAACGCGTACCCGCACACATTGAATGCAATGGGCCGGCCGGAGGCACCGATCGGTCCATTGCAGTACAACGCGCACAGGGGTACAACGCGTACCCGCACACATTGAATGCAATGGGCCGGCCGGAGGCACCGATCGGTCCATTGCAGTACAACGCGCACAGGGGTACAACGCGTACCCGCACACATTGAAAGCAATGGGCCGGCCGGAGGCACCGATCGGTCCATTGCTGTTCAACGCATCACTGTACATGTGACTGGCATATGTCAGCATGCCTGTCTCAGATGGACATATGCCAGCCACAGATAGCTCCCAGGAGTGAGGGGCACACCTACATCACGACAGCCTGTCCAAACCTTATCATAAGGCATGTAAGGCTGCATTTCCTATTGTGTGTATGTTGGTGTACATTTTGTCCTGTGGGTGTCACCTGTGGGCAGCCACCCCCAGGCTGTGCACGTGTTAATGGGGACAGGATCCTGGGTGTTACGTGTACGTGACCACTGTGATGTGCAACTGTTCATATCTGTGCATGTGCCATGGTCACATTTCACAGTGGTGTTTGTGTATGTCATGTCACATACCCCGTGAGTCCCATGTGGGACGGTATGTTTGAGCCAGGGTGTCCCAGTGGCACAATAGTGATGGCCCTCCACAGTCTTTGTGCATGTAGTGTTTACAATGTCTCTGATTTCATGTGCACAATGGGAGACAGTCTCCACATCCACGTTGTGTGTGCATGGACTCTGATGTTGTGCGTGTGTGTCACAGACGTCCATGGCTCTCCTGCCATGGCAAGTGTGGCCACTACCTGTGGGGGTCATGTTTGTTTTGTTGTGGTGTACACATGATACTCCAGGTGATGCCAGTGTCCATGTGGCATTACAGGGTCCCTGGGAATGTGCCTGTCGTTGAGCTGTGGTGCCTGGGGCACATCTGTCCTCACATGTCACTGGGGGTGACTGTGACACAGCATCATGATATCCAATGGGCCAACCTGGGACAAATTGATGCCACCTGTAGGACCGTGTTGACAGATGTTGGCCATGTATGTACCATACATGTCGTTCCGGTACTGCACACTTCATGTAGTTGTGCCTCATGATGATGTATGTTGGGATCTTGAGTGTGTTCAATGCCGCATATGTGGGGTGACTGACGATCTTGCTTACTTCTCCTCTGCACTGCAGGGCTCCTGCTGTCCATCGGCCATTCCCAGACCTGGCAACGATGGTGGAACGGGACAGCATCCGACGGTACCGCTTCACCAGGCAGCTGATTGAGGATTTGGCAGTGCAGTTGTCCCCACATTTGCAGCCTGGCCGGCCGTATCCTACAGCGCTGACCCCCAAGGTGAAGGTGATGGCAGCCCTACACTTCTTTGCCACCGGTACCTTCCAACATACTGTGGCGTCTGCTGGTGGGATGTCACAGACCATGTTCAGCCGTGTGCTCCGCGATGTTCTTGGCGGCAATGTTGCTCTTCCTGAACCGGTACATCTATTTCCCTAGACTGCGACGACTCACTGACGTGAAGAGTGACTTTTATGCCCTGGGGAGGATGCCGCATGTCATTGGCTCCATTGATGGGACACATGTGGCTTTGGTACCACCACAGGCCCAGGAGCAGGCCTACAGGAACCGCAAGCACTACCACTCGGTCAATGCACTGGTGGTGTGTCTTGCAGACATGACCATCACACACGTGTGTGCCCGTTTCCCTGGTTCAGCACACGATGCCTTTGTGATGAGGAGTAGTCGCATCCCCAGGTTGATGGCACAGATGCAGAACCAGCGTGCCTGGCTTGTCGGTGTGTACTGACTTTGTGCCATTGTGTGTGATCTGATCTGTAGTATTCCGCCCACTTTTCCAAGTCAGCTGATGTGCACTTGTCTGTCCGTAGGTGACTCGGGATACCCCAACATGCCGTGGTTGCTGACACCCCTCAGGAACCCTGTGACACCTGCCCAGATGCGCTACAATGAGGCACATGGTCGGACCAGGAGAGTGATTGAGCGGACCTTTGGTCTCCTGAAGAGCCGCTTCCGCTGCCTGGACAAGACCGGAGGGTCCCTCCCATATGCCCCTGCGAAAGTGTGCAAGATTATCATCGTCTGCTGCATGCTCCACAACCTGGCAGTGCGGAAGGAGTTGCCTCTCATCCAGGATGACGATGACCAACATCCGCCACCTGTGGAGGATCCTGGCCTGGAACACGATGCCAGTGACGATGATGATGATGATGGTGATGGTGATGTCCGCACACAGCTCATCACCAACTTCTTTAGCTGAATGTGAGTATCCTGAGGTGTCATGTCAATGATGTGAGTTGGCATGATGTGTGGGTGGTGCTCTGGTGCTGTTGGAGTGTGTCCATGGGCTACTTGACTGGATGTGTGTTGCGATGTGTGCTTACAGGTGGGCTGTACTCCCCAACAGTGTTCACATGCTAACTTGGTTCTGGGTGGGTATCTTGTAACATGTATTGTGCATGAGTTTTGCTGTTCTGTCCTGTACTCCATTGCTTTTGACTGTGTGTCATTTCTGTCCTTCACAGGGTACTTTCAGATTCGTTTGGTCAACTGTGTCCACCGACAACGTGATTGCACATCCAGGCTGGTAGCTGTTGTGTCCCTACAGGTGATGTGCGCCACACCCATGGACTTCCTTCTGTCTACAGTTGTTGACTGTGTGCCCGCTACCAGGTGGGGTTACCTTGCATCTGTAGTGGTTACGGCATGTTGCTACTGTGTAATAAACCTGTGCTTCACTTAGTGATGTGCGTTGTCTGTGGTCACACATTTGACTGCCATTTGCTTACTGCACCTGTGGGCTACTTGACTACAACTGGGAATGGGTGTGGTGTCTGTGCATTGCACCGTCTTCCCTGGCAACATCAGTGTAGGCAATGAGTCAGATGGCCTAGGTGTGTATGTGTTGTGTAGCCCTGGTGGTGTGTCTCCCTCATATGTGTCACGTTGCCTGTACTCACATGCCTGTGTTGTCCTTGCTGTTGCAGTTCGCATACACAGTGTAATTTTGTTGTTCATCATCCCCATAACAGCACCCACGTTGGAATCACGACAGAGGCAAGTATGGTGTATTATTGTGTTTATTGTGATACATCTGTGATAATAGTGCATAGGATGGATTGTGCTGTACATGAATCTTGCAATCCCAAGTTCCTAGATGAATAGAAAGTCCAGGTAGACAGGATCCCCAGTATCGGGGCCACAGTTGTCTGACACATTGTTCCAACTTGTACTCCCCATGCAATGTGTGGGAGTAGTGTTGCCATCAACAGGGTGAACAGTCTGTGCACAAAGGCGAAAATCCAGAACAGGTTCAGGCTTCCTGGGAGTTGCGCTTGGCCATCAGCCTCTCACTTTCCCCTCCTCGGACGACCCCTCTTCTTGGGGGGGGCCCTCAAGTGCAGGCTGCTGCGGTGCAGGGGACTCTCCGCCAGAGTCCTCCTCCCTCCCTGTGGCAGTTGCAGTTTGTTCGGTACCAGATGTTGTTGGCACACAGGGAGGTGTGGACTGGTTGCTGTTCATCTGGCGGAGGCATTGTAAAATGTCCCTGTGCACCGCCGTCATCTCATGTAGTACATCCCACTTGGACTCCACGCGGGTCATGTGGGAGTCCACACGTGACATGTGGGAGTCCACACGTGACATGTGTGACTCCACATGGGACATGTGGGAGTCCAAGCGGGCATGATGGGCAGCCTGCTGCTGTTTGATGTCTCTGAGGAGCCCCACTACCTGGCTGAGCTCTCCGGTGCTGGACTGGTACGCATCAGCTATGCGTACCAGTTGTGGGTCTTCATGCACACCAGCAACGTCTGCAAGCAGCGACCTCTGTCTCCCACCCCTCCCACCACCCCTGCTGACATGTGCAGTGTGTGCAGTTGCACGCACAGATAACCCTGGTCCACCTCGGGGGTTGGTGGTGGTGGTGGTGTCCATGGCCCCAGGTTGGTCCAGGGTCACTGCGCTGGTGTTGTTCCTTATTCTGTCCATGTCGGCAGGGATGGTATTCGTGGTGACAGTCGTTGGAGGGGTGGGTGCAGGGGGTGCAGCTGGTGGACCTGCTGGTGCTGCAGCTGGTGGTCCTGCTGGTGCAGCATGTTGACTTGCACCGGATGTGCCAGGTTGTTCTTCATCGTCCGAGGAGGACAGAGGCTGTACGACGCCAGTGAGCTCGGCATCCTCTTGAGCCTGGGACTGGGACTCCTCAGCGTCTGCTGCTGTGTCCCTATCATCACCTGTTTTTGGGAGACACAAACAATGTATGTCATGTTTCTGCAGGCATCAGTGGTTGACACACCTGACAGTTGTGACTGTGCCTCGGGGTGCGGGCCTGTACATTGTATTGTCCTAAGTCGTCACAGTCAGGGGTTGATATTGGTGTGGCACATTGTCCTGCATTATTTGGGCATTTCTATGTATTCTCTGGGGTGTGAACATGGTCTGCATTGATTGTGTTTGGTTGACAGCCAGACCTCCTTCCCACCCACCCACCCACCCAGTCAGTTATCCCACCATGGAACGTGCTTGCATTGCAGGGAGTGTAAGTTGTCTCTCAGGATGTCAGTCAGAGGTGTCCTGCTGTTTGTTGGTGCACAGTTGGCAGCAGGGCCTTGTGCTCCCCACAGCAGTAGCCAGTGTCAGCCATCTTGTGAGTCCTTCTCCACTCCCTGTGATGTGAGCATGGTTCAGGGTGGTGTTGATGGGACAGTTGTGAGGCTGAGCAATGTCTGTGACTACCACTCCCATCATGCTATTGCCTCCACCCCCTTCCCAGCATGCCCATGCTTCCTTCCTTTTGACTCTGCTTCCCTGTGGGGTGGGCTGGCTGTGCTGACAGGATGGCTGGGAGTGTTGTCCTGGCAGTTGTTTGGCTAAGAGTCCCAAGAGTGTCCCTGTGCTTCACACAACATAACCCAGGGTGGTGGTGCTTTGTGGGATCTTGTGTTAGGATGGAGGGCATTGCATTCTACCAGGTGGGTACTGTGGAGTTTGTGTTGGGGGGGGTGTGAGGGGAGGTGCTGGTGACTATGGTCAGTGCTGCAAGTCCCCCTTCCCACCCAGCCAGCCGGATATCCCACCATGGAACGTGCTTGCATTGCAGGGAGTGTAAGTTGTCTCTCAGGATGTCAGTCAGTGGTGTCCTGCTGTTTGTTGGTGCACAGTTCCCAGCAGGGCCTTGTGCTCCCCGCAGCAGTAGCCAGTGTCAGCCATTTTGTGAGTCCTTCTCCACTCCCTGTGATGTGAGCATGGTTCAGGGTGGTGTTGATGGGCCAGTTGTGAGGCTGAGCAATGTCTGTGACTACCACTCCCATCATGCTATTGCCTCCACCCCCTTCCCAGCATGCCCATGCTTCCTTCCTTTTGACTCTGCTTCCCTGTGGGGTGGGCTGGCTGTGCTGACAGGATGGCTGGGAGTGTTGTCCTGGCAGTTGTTTGGCTAAGAGTCCCAAGAGTGTCCCTGTGCTTCACACAACATAACCCAGGGTGGTGGTGCTTTGTGGGATCTTGTGTTAGGATGGAGGGCATTGCATTCTACCAGGTGGGTACTGTGGAGTTTGTGTTGGGGGGGGTGTGAGGGGAGGTGCTGGTGACTATGGTCAGTGCTGCAAGTCCCCCTTCCCACCCAGCCAGCCGGATATCCCACCATGGAACGTGCTTGCATTGCAGGGAGTGTAAGTTGTCTCTCAGGATGTCAGTCAGTGGTGTCCTGCTGTTTGTTGGTGCACAGTTCCCAGCAGGGCCTTGTGCTCCCCGCAGCAGTAGCCAGTGTCAGCCATTTTGTGAGTCCTTCTCCACTCCCTGTGATGTGAGCATGGTTCAGGGTGGTGTTGATGGGCCAGTTGTGAGGCTGAGCAATGTCTGTGACTACCACTCCCATCATGCTATTGCCTCCACCCCCTTCCCAGCATGCCCATGCTTCCTTCCTTTTGACTCTGCTTCCCTGTGGGGTGGGCTGGCTGTGCTGACAGGATGGCTGGGAGTGTTGTCCTGGCAGTTGTTTGGCTAAGAGTCCCAAGAGTGTCCCTGTGCTTCACACAACATAACCCAGGGTGGTGGTGCTTTGTGGGATCTTGTGTTAGGATGGAGGGCATTGCATTCTACCAGGTGGGTACTGTGGAGTTTGTGTTGGGGGGGTGTGAGGGGAGGTGCTGGTGACTATGGTCAGTGCTGCAAGTCCCCCTTCCCACCCAGCCAGCCGGATATCCCACCATGGAACGTGCTTGCATTGCAGGGAGTGTAAGTTGTCTCTCAGGATGTCAGTCAGTGGTGTCCTGCTGTTTGTTGGTGCACAGTTGGCAGCAGGGCCTTGTGCTCCCCACAGCAGTAGCCAGTGTCAGCCATCTTGTGAGTCCTTCTCCACTCCCTGTGATGTGAGCATGGTTCAGGGTGGTGTTGATGGGCCAGTTGTGAGGCTGAGCAATGTCTGTGACTACGACTCCCATCATGCTATTGCCTCCACCCCCTTCCCAGCATGCCCATGCTTCCTTCCTTTTGACTCTGCTTCCCTGTGGGGTGGGCTGGCTGTGCTGACAGGATGGCTGGGAGTGTTGTCCTGGCAGTTGTTTGGCTAAGAGTCCCAAGAGTGTCCCTGTGCTTCACACAACATAACCCAGGGTGGTGGTGCTTTGTGGGATCTTGTGTTAGGATGGAGGGCATTGCATTCTACCAGGTGGGTACTGTGGAGTTTGTGTTGGGGGGGTGTGAGGGGAGGTGCTGGTGACTATGGTCAGTGCTGCAAGTCTCCCTTCCCACCCAGCCAGCCAGCCAGATATCCCACCATGGAACGTGCTTGCATTGCAGGGAGTGTAAGTTGTCTCTCAGGATGTCAGTCAGTGGTGTCCTGCTGTTTGTTGGTGCACAGTTGGCAGCAGGGCCTTGTGCTCCCCACAGCAGAAGCCAGTGTCAGCCATCTTGTGAGTCCTTCTCCACTCCCTGTGATGTGAGCATGGTTCAGGGTGGTGTTGATGGGACAGTTGTGGGGGTGAGCTATGTCTGTGACTACCACTCCCATCATGCTATTGCCTCCACCCCCTTCCCAGCATGCCCATGCTTCCTTCCTTTTGACTCTGCTTCCCTGTGGGGTGGGCTGGCTGTGCTGACAGGATGGCTGGGAGTGTTGTCCTGGCAGTTGTTTGGCTAAGAGTCCCAAGAGTGTCCCTGTGCTTCACACAACATAACCCAGGGTGGTGGTGCTTTGTGGGATCTTGTGTTAGGATGGAGGGCATTGCATTCTACCAGGTGGGTACTGTGGAGTTTGTGTTGGGGGGGGTGTGAGGGGAGGTGCTGGTGACTATGGTCAGTGCTGCAAGTCCCCCTTCCCACCCAGCCAGCCGGATATCCCACCATGGAACGTGCTTGCATTGCAGGGAGTGTAAGTTGTCTCTCAGGATGTCAGTCAGTGGTGTCCTGCTGTTTGTTGGTGCACAGTTGGCAGCAGGGCCTTGTGCTCCCCACAGCAGTAGCCAGTGTCAGCCATCTTGTGAGTCCTTCTCCACTCCCTGTGATGTGAGCATGGTTCAGGGTGGTGTTGATGGGCCAGTTGTGAGGCTGAGCAATGTCTGTGACTACGACTCCCATCATGCTATTGCCTCCACCCCCTTCCCAGCATGCCCATGCTTCCTTCCTTTTGACTCTGCTTCCCTGTGGGGTGGGCTGGCTGTGCTGACAGGATGGCTGGGAGTGTTGTCCTGGCAGTTGTTTGGCTAAGAGTCCCAAGAGTGTCCCTGTGCTTCACACAACATAACCCAGGGTGGTGGTGCTTTGTGGGATCTTGTGTTAGGATGGAGGGCATTGCATTCTACCAGGTGGGTACTGTGGAGTTTGTGTTGGGGGGGGTGTGAGGGGAGGTGCTGGTGACTATGGTCAGTGCTGCAAGTCTCCCTTCCCACCCAGCCAGCCAGCCAGATATCCCACCATGGAACGTGCTTGCATTGCAGGGAGTGTAAGTTGTCTCTCAGGATGTCAGTCAGTGGTGTCCTGCTGTTTGTTGGTGCACAGTTGGCAGCAGGGCCTTGTGCTCCCCACAGCAGAAGCCAGTGTCAGCCATCTTGTGAGTCCTTCTCCACTCCCTGTGATGTGAGCATGGTTCAGGGTGGTGTTGATGGGACAGTTGTGGGGGTGAGCTATGTCTGTGACTGTGACTCCCATCATACTATTGCCTCCACCCCACTTCCCGGCATTCCCATACTTACTTGCTTTTGTGGGGAGTTCAGTGTGTGTGGGTGTGAGGGCAATGGCAAGATGGCTGACAGTGGTGTCCTGCTGTTGGTTGGTGTGCAGTTCCCAGCATGCCCTTGTGCTCCCCACAGCAGTAGCCAGTGTCAGCCATCTTGTGAGTCCTTCTCCACTCCCTGTGATGTGCGCATGGTTCATGGTGGTGTTGATGGGACAGTTGGGGGGGGGGGCAATATGTGTGACTGCGACTCCCATGATGCTATTGGCTACACTGACTTGGCCAGCATACACAGAATTCCTTCCTTTGAGTGGTCTTCACTGTGTGTTGGTGTTGTTGTGGTGGCTACATGTGTGGATGTGTGTGTTAGTTCTATTTGTGCCACTGCCTAGCTGTAGTTGTGGTTGTGTTTGTACATGTGTTGGCACAGTTGGATGTGACTTTTTTGATGGCATGTGTTGTGTTTATCTGACTGACATACACATTTTGGGATGATTCTGTTCTAGTTGCTGTGTAATTGCTATGAGTGCATGGTTTGACTCTCCCCTTGACAGTGATGTGTGTGTTTTGTGGCAGTTTATTGTGTACATTTGTTGTGTACTCACCAGGCTCTGGGATGTCCTCTAGTCCATATACGCTCACTGGCGGAAGGATGGCCCGCACCTTCTCCTCCCAGGGCCTGAGGTATACTGGCTTGGCAGGAGGGCCACTGCCGGTGTATTGGCTCAGGTGGTAGTCTTTCTTGAGCAGCTCCCGGACCCTCCTGCGCACGTCATACCACCTGTTCTGGATGTCCGTCTTTGTGCGCCGACATGGTGATTGGGCGTTCACCCTGTTGATGATCCTCTCCCACATCTTGGTTTTCTGCGACATGGGGGTCTGTTGGACCAATGTGCCAAACAGCTGTGGCTCCACCCTGAGGATCTCGTCTACCAGGACTTCCAATTCACAATCTAGAAACTTGGGATTCTTCTTGGGGGGCATGGTGATGGTTGGTGATGGTGGGTGATGTGTGTGTTGGTGTGCAGGTGAGGGTGTGTGGGTGTGTGTTGTGCTGGGTGTATGTGAGGTAGGTATTTGTTGGTGTGCTGCTGGTGTGTGGCTTGTGTGAGGGATGAGCTGTGGGTGTGTGGTTGCTTTCTCTTGGGTGCTGGCAGTGGAATGGCATTTGCAAAGGCTCATGGTAGTGATTTGTGTCCTTTATATAGGTGGAGTTGTTGGTGTGTCTTTGTTCTCTGTCCCCACCCCCCAGTATTTATTGGCTTGGTAATTGCTTGTTTGGCCTTTTTTGGTTGATTTTTCCTTTGTGCTGTTTGTGTATGTTGGAAACGTTCTTGTGACCGAGTCGGACCCTGCATTGGTCTCGTACGGTGTTTTCCGTTTCGTTCACGCTGTGTTTGTGCAGTTTTGTATGCTGCGTACGCGTCGGTCGCGGTGTATTGTGTTGCTTCGGCTCGGTTTTGTATGCGTGTCGGTCGTACGGCTTGTCCTCCGTCCGACTCGGTCGTGTTTTCGCGCCTTGCATCGTACTTTGCAGGTTGGAGTTGGCGGGTACGATTCGGTCGGATTTGTTCCGGGTGCGTGTCGGTCGGTTGGATTCGCGTGTTTTTCCGGCCGGATTGCTATTTTCCGAGCGGCTCGGTCGGTCGGCTTGGTTTCCTGACGTGTCGGTCGGATTTATCGCGGCTTGCATCGTACTTGGCGTGTCGGGCGCCACTGGTACGTGTCGGTCGGTATTTTTTCCGGATCCGAGTCGGTCGGTGCTTTTTCCGGCCCGAATCAGAATCGACCCCTTAGTAAAACCTTTCCGTTTACTAAACATACACTACGAGTAAAACCCTTCCGTTTACTCTTCTCGTAAGCTTCAGAAATACCTGCTACTTCTTCAATGTTACCCTTTCTAGGTGATATAACATCAAATTTTTACCAGCGTATCCCTTTGCTATCACTCACACGCATAGAGTCCCTAACAAGTACTGATAGCCCTGCTTAACTTTTCAGTACTATTTCTGCCTGACAGATAACCTCACTGCAGTATGGCTTCCACTTACTATCCGCTATTCAATTTTCCCCCGGGGATTTTAGACAACATAAAACAAAACTTTTTAAACAACGGATGTTAGTTTATGAAAAAAAAATTCTCATTACCCAATTAACAAAGTGCAACCATCCTCTGATAACCAGAAAACTGATCCAGCGGGTTACTAGCAACAAGCATTCATACACCGAATACTCACCTGGGCCCATTCATTCATACTACGCTAGCAATTTCCGCTGAAGGGTCAGTTGTACTCTTTATCAATATCCCTGCTACCAATTATCTTTCTGATTGAAGAGTAATGACTTACCAATGGACCCTTTGATAATTGGGAAGTTTAAAATGAGTGACATTCATTACAATTCATAAATTCCTAAAATAATCACTGAGTCAGTTTTAAAATGTTTATCTAAAGTTTTAGCAGAGAAAATTACAAAACCACATAATACTTAATCGCATATCAAGGATGAAGCATATTAAAATCAATCATCGATCAATGACGGTCCCTCAGAAAGAAGAAGATAGAGACAGCAGTACAGCTAAAGGTTCTTACCTAAAGATGTGAGAACCAAACCCCTTGTCCAAGGAGTTGGAAAGATAGGTCCCAGGAAGGATGAAGACCAAAGACCTTCGGACCAGGTTCAGGACAGGATAGGTGACCTCTCTATCAACGACGCCTGCGTCGTTCCCCTCTCTGACACTTCGCTCCTCCTCAAATTCTTCCATGTCATCCTTCTAATGGAATCCGCCGCCCCCACCTCAGGACCTCTCTGGACAGCGGTTCAGTCTGCAATCGATCAGCTTGTGTGTCTGAGCTAGAGCTAACTAATTAACTAATTCTATATCTATTATACCCTTCTACACCCAGGTACCTCCCATTAATGTTTCAAATTTATGGGCCCACTACTTCTGATTGGTCGGGGACAGGGGGTTGATCCTCACACCATGTCAATTTAGTTCAATTTCTTTAAGCCCATTGTTTTAAAATACCGCCCCTCACAATTAATACATTTGCTTTATTTCCCACCCGTCTCACGACAAAGTTTAATACAAATTGTATATTAAATGTTGCATTTGCAAGAACATCGCGGCTGTAGTGGAGTTGGCCCACAGGTCGCGGCCTTGGATGTCGTCCAAGTTGACTTTATCGCTGTGCCTTGTTTTTCAGGACGCATGCGCACTTCTCATTGGCTTCAATCTGCCCTTCCGTTAACCCAGGCCCCAATTTACGAACTAATAGAAAAGTCAAAGAAGAAAACATTAAAATCACATATAAGTGTCTTCACTGTATACCCCCCTATTTCTACTCTATTCCCTTTTAATTATAAATCTATCCAGCATTAATAGCGTTAAAATACCACAGTGTTAATTGCAGCAAATGTGCAAGCTTTAGCACATGAGAACATTAAGCAGCCATTTTAACAAACACTGCGCAGAAGCAAAGTTTTCCCTCCAAGCAAAGAAAGACGTCATACTACGTGATGTGGTTGACACATGCGCAATGAAGTTCCCGCGCTTTAGCGGCCATTTTGGATTAGACAAGCATTACTTATTAGTTTAAACACATAAGCAAGCTTCACTTGGATACTGTGTTCGTGTATGCAATTATTAGTAAAGACATTACAAAGTTTAATTAATTAATACTGTGAGAGGATTGCTTACGAGCAAGTCTCATTCTGAGTTCTTGCTCCATCAATAGTACATAATAGATTTTGCACTTAAGTTCCTTTCTAAGTTATTATCATGTCTAATCTGGAGTCCCTTTTAATTAAATAAATATTCTGGGGCTTTCCGCTTTAGGATAAATTGCTGGGCCTAATTTGCGTACGTGAAGTTATAATTAATTCTCAGATTTGAGCCTTTCAGTGTTACAGAGATAGATAGAGATAGATAGTGGCCTAAATACTGGGTATAAGGCACAAGATTCACATTACCTTTCTCATAAGCGAGATCCTTCGAGATCCAGTAATACTGCGAAATATCCATACTTGAATGAATCGTATTTTCTGTCTTGCTATACTGAGGACTAGTTCTTTAATTTTATAGAACTGAAAGTAGGCAATGATGGTCCTCTGTTTGCTGCCTGTTTTAGACATTTCCTGTAGGCACTCTTTGTGCTTTTGCAGTTGGTAGATCCACCTAATTCTACTCCATCTAATTAATCAGCTATATTTTCCGTCAATTGTTCACTAATCCAGGTTTGATCTGTAAATCATATATGGTTGCTGTAATTTTTGCTTGCTCCTCTAATCAGGATTCTCTAGTAACCATCGCCTGTTGGTTTTACATGAATGCCCCCAGCCTTTTGTCTACGGCATTCACTTTTTTCCCAATTATTCCATCTTGGGACCTTGTTCTATTTGCACCTTTCTAATGCCTTTGATTTCTATTAAGATACTTTTAAATGAGGACTAATGGAGTCAATAGTACTCTTGGCAGTTGGAATAACCTGCCTTGATAGTGCTTTGGACTTTACAGTCTGTACTTACCCATCCACAGCTTGCATTTTATTATTGAGAGATGGTATTTGAGTAGGCAATATCTGTTAGAACATTGAACTTGTTTATATTGGAAACAATTTACTGTTGCAACCCTCAGAATATATTGTGCATATTGGAGCTGACCAGGGACTCTTGGCCCCTGTGAATTGCTTTTGTAAGTAGGCTGTCCATTGGATAGGGGGTAGAATCTTGTCTCCTAGGGGACCTGAGAGGTGGTCTATTCCAGGCGCCAGCCTTGGTAGGAGAGATTTTGGGTCATTCTCCTTCATATGGCCTGTTACCTATAAATTGCTAGGCTGTTGTATTTGATTTCCCTCCCTCATTTTCAGAAGTTGTCGGGGCTTCAGGGCCTTACTGAATGAGTTGAATGGATGAAGAGTTGATGGAAGAAGACTTTGAAAGAGTCCTACTAGATATTTGCATCTTGCCATTTCAGAAGGGGATTGTTTTTCTTTGCTAATTGTTCCTTTGGTCTTTTGTCTTCCTGTACAGTCTGATTTCTAGCCGCCTGTGTGGGATCCTGTTTACGTCCGTAACATTTCTTCCAACCACTGCGATTTCTTGA